>CAKKXW010000250.1:0-36397 GCA_920937365.1 Sphaerophoria rueppellii | reverse complement strand
ACAACACTACATTTCTTGTTGTTAAAGTATAACCCATTTTTATTGCACCAGTTTATTAAATTATTTAAATCTTTTTGAACATTCTTTGCATCGTTTAGCGAATAAATAAATCATCAACAAATAAGAGGCATCTGGAAAATGAAAGATGCAATGGTAAATCGTTTATAAAAATAATAAATAGAAGTGGTCCAAGGTTACCTTGTAGAACACCTAAATAATTTATTATTTCCTTAGAAGATACGTTCTCAATTTTCATTATTTGCTTTTTTCCTATTAAATAACTTTTTATCCACATCAAGAGTTTTGAATAGAAACCAAAAAGCCTCGAGTTTCTTTAGAAGAACAATATGATGAACTCGGTCAAAGGCCTTTGGAAAATCGGTGAAAATTGTATCAACTTGCGAATGCAATTCTTAGTTTATCAGACAATAATTTGAGAACACAGTTAAATTTGTAGTTGTCGATCTTCCTCTTAAGAACCCGTGCTGGTGTATCGAGATGTTGTTATGTATAAGATTATATAATTTGTTTTTCACTACAGCTTCGAAAACCACAGAGATGATTGAAGAGCAGCATCAAAAGAACCAGAAGGTAAACCAAGTTTAAAATTTATAAAGCGAAGTTGAGAAACATCTGCATCCTTTTTAATGAGTTTTGAATACAAACTAGGTTTGATGTCGATAGATCTAGCTTTCCCGCAACAAATGTCAAGAGATCGTGTTCGGCCACGTTATTTTTAAGACGTGAAACATGTATAAGGCGCAGCTTTGGTATAAATGGAAGAACAGCAGCTGCAAGAACATCGCCGCCTATTAGATGTTTGCTTTTCCTTGTTCCAGTGACATTGTTGCTAACTAAAGCTTCAGATGTGACACTTTGACCATCAATTTGGAAATTTTGTTTAACACAATCAACAACATTTTTTACCTTGTCAGCATCAGCAGCATCAACAAAAACATTTATCTCGTCATCGTATTCATAGTCACCACCACCACCACATCAGCAACATGTTCATTGTTAACAACACTTGCAACATTGCTGCTATCATCAACATCGACAATTTTCACCATACATTATCGCTCACTTTATGGCAGTCCAAAGAGGATGGGAGGGAAGATGTCAATTTTGATTTATTAGAGTTGAGTTTAGGTGTTGCAGAATCAGAGACATTGTTTGTTGATTTGGGAGTGAGAGTGGAATTTGTTGCTTTAGAAATTTTATTTTTTAACGAAATTCGATTCTGAGGTGTAGATGTAGTTGACCCTCCGAGAACAACTTTTTTTGTTTTTGAAGAATAAGTTTGTTTCTTGTTCACACTGACACTGTAGAGACACGGATGCTTCGACTCTGATCTAGAGAAGATTTAGTCTGAATATTTGGAGAAGAGCCACTTGTGGAAGGAATTTCCAACAACAACGCAGATATTTCTCTCAATTTTTCAATGCACAGTTTTATTGGAATATGTATGCACTTTTCACACTTAAAAAAAATGTATATTAGTTTTTAAACTGATAATGTCTTTCCTATCCATATTGTCAAAACAATGTAAGTGTGTGCCTTTGCCAGTTAAAACTCATCTTAAAGAAGTTGAAAAAAAGAGCGAACAAAAAACACGGCCGGTTTCAGAGAACTCACTTAACTCACCGATTCGTCGCTTCTTCGATCGGTTAAAATGAAATTGATAGTATGTATTTTAGCAAGAAAAATTTGTTGAAAGTTTATCGGTCTCGAAAGCGACAAGAGTGAATTGTATAAAAGTTTTAATTACGAACTTTACCAGGCTGCGGATGTACTCATCATGCATTGCTTTTCCTCGATGTATTGGATATACATTGAATTAACAGTTCATCAAATTCAGTTCTGAACGGATCAACGGTGCTTTATCAAATCTTCTATCTGTCGAAGAACCCTGCGTTATTCGCAGGCGACGTTTGGCTCCAACTGAGCGGTACCGAAAAGATCGGATGAAGAATGATTGCTTCTTAACTTTGACCGGTTAAAATCCTGGTTTTTACCATAGGGATAAGAAACTCATATAAAATGTATGTAAATCAAATTTTTGAGAAACGTAAAATAGTAAGCAATTTGAAATTCAAATGAAATTAAAAACCACACGTGTTCAGTGCATTATTGAATTCTAAAGAATGTCACTCCAGTATTAAAAACCAACATAAGCCCATTGTCTTGCATTTGTTGAATTTTAATCATAATCCAACGTCCTTCACGTTGGCTGCTTTCTCTGACAGATACGTCACAATAAATTCACTTTCGATAGCTTCGTGCTTTTCCCAGCGCCATATGCCAACCTCTTCAAAAAACAGAAACAAAAAAACAAACAGCAAAAAATTCCTAGCAGAAAAATCCTATATTTAGTAAACCAATCATGTCAATCTGGTGTTACTTATTTTTCATCCATTAATCCTAATTTGTTAGCTTATCCAAAAATCCAATTTGTGCCTTTACATGTTATACTTTTGCATTAAACACAAATCATCCCTCCAAGAGATCAAGCAAACAAAACAAAAAAATATAATTAATAATCCAGAAAAGGAAAATCAATTTTCATTTCATGTCAAGTCTGTCATATCAGAACGACGACGACGAAGCGCCTTAATACACGAAAACGACACTCAGAGATCAAGTATAAATTTATTCGCCCATTTCCATCTTCATACATCGCCACATCCCTAGACCTCCTCCAAGCCTCCAACGCACCAAGCTGCTCAACATAATCGAAATTAATTAACCTCGATCCTACAAAAGCACTGTGCAACACAATAACCCCACTCGCTCCATTCTTCTCGAACTCATGGATGAATTAATTCATAATAATCCCAAATATTTACTTGTTCCCTCGGGCTTTTCACATGCATGTACGCCGACGACCGACAAAAGCACGCAGAAATGAAACCCTTCGGAAGATTGTGGTAAATTTAATCGAAAGAAAATAAAAAATTCCTCAAACTTAATGTCCTAACGACAACGCACGATGCGAATGCGAAGGAAATCTTGAATGCGAAATGGGACGACCGGAAGTCCCACTGGAAACACAATTCAACAGAGGGTATTAAAAAAAAAGGAGTCACGTGTAAAAGCATTTGACACCTGAGATGTGATTGATGATGTCTTTGCTAAGGAGGAGGTAATGGCATAGCATGTATCACACACCACTACATCTCTTAATCATTTCTGAAATGTACTCACTCTCAAAAAGGACGAGTATCATTTAAAAGAAATTTGCTGACCATTAACCGAGGAGCCCATTATATTAATGGCCTTTTCGTTTAGCTGCTGTTGTGCCATTGCCATTGCCTATGACTTTGTCCCTGATGATGGTCCTAGATTCCTGTTTTAGATGTTATGGTTTTATTTGGTTTTATTGTGATATGTTCGGATGCTTCGTGCGCTACTTAATCATGTGATAGTGTAATCCAGGTTACATACATAGATTTGTTTGTGTCTCAAATTGTGATTGTGTGAGTATGAGAAACCATTTATCATTGCGCATAGTGACTTTGCTTTTGTTCGGGTGGAATGTCTTCCTGGGGGGTTCTTGCCTTTTAAATGTCCTGGATGAGGCTTTATCTCTTTGGTTATTTATTGATGAGAGGATTTGCATATTTATTTTGATAAACGAAGAGATCTCTTAAATAATGTCAGTCATTTGTTGGTCTCGTTTTTGTTAAGTTTTCATGGAGACAAAGAAGACACCATTAAACGCTCCTACACTAGCATTAGTGAATTCCAATCAACTTTTACTCGTGATGTTAAAGAAATTAGGAGTTTTTGACATCGACATGATTATATTATGCTTTCTGTCGCTTTCACTTTCTTATCGTTACTTGCCATGAATTGAATGAAATCAAGGTTTTTTTGAAAGACAACGATTTGAGATGTTTCAAGTTTGTAGCGGTCGATTCGATTAGTCGGCCACTCTGCGCTCTTCTAACGTCGCGTCGGTCGATGGCTTGTTGACATAAGCTTATGATTTAACGTACTTCACTTCACTTAAGGTGGCGCTACAGTCCATTGTGGACTTGTGCCTCAATCAATAGTCTCCGCCAGCTAGCTCGGTCCTTAGCTAGTCGTCTCCAGTTTTGCACTCCAAGTTGATTGAGGTCCTCTTCCACTTGAGTGCGCCACCTGAGTCGCGGTCTGCCTCTCCTCCTACGTCCCTCGGGAATAGTGTCGAAGGCTTTCCGGGCCGGAGCATTGGTGTCCGTTCGCTCTAAATGACCGAGCCATCTGAGTCTCTGGACCTTGACCCTTCTGGATAGGTCCATGTCGTTATATAACCCGTATCTTCTTCGTCATTCCCCTTCAATGCACACGGGGCCAAAGATGACCCGAAGAACTTTCCTCTCGAAACAGCCTAAGGCACTTTCATCCGATTTTGTCAGGGTCCATGCTTCTGCACCATACAGCAAGACTGGGGTGATGAGTGTGTTGTACAGTTTTACCTTAGTTGCTCGAGAGAGGGCTTTTGCACTCAATTGCTTTCTTAGCCCAAAGAAACAGCGGTTAGCAAGAGTTATTCTTCGTCCGATCTCGGCGCTGGTGTTATTGCCCGTGTTTAAAGCGGAGCCTAGGTAGACAAACTCCTCTACTACCTCGAAGTTGTATGTGTCTATTGTGACGTTCTGCCCGATCCGTCGGTGTTGGGTGTCCTTCCACAAAGACAGTATACTTCGTTTTTCCCTCATTTACCGCTAAACCCATTTTTGCCGCTTCTGTCTCAATTCTCACAAAGGCGCCATTGACATCACGCTGTGTTCTTCCCATTATATCAATATCATCGGCGTACGCGAGACGTGTTGACGTTGGAGTTCTGCACTATCTTCTCAAGAACGATGTTAAAGAAATCGCATGACAGTGCATCGCCTTGTCTGAATCCTGTTGAAAGATTCCGTGAGCTCGCTGCCAACCTTGATGGACCAGCGTGAATTCTCCATCGTCATTTTGCACAAGCGAACGAGCTTGTCTAGCTCGGGTTCACGGAATTGTTGGCTATCATCGTGTCCGATGAAAGGCTCCTGTCTGACGGCGGTATTTTGTCGTCGCCGTTATACAATCTACAGAAGTGGTCTTTACAAATCCCCAGCATTGACTGCGATTCTACTATCATGTTCCCTTGTTTATCTCTGCAGGCATCGGTTCTTGCTCGATGACCTTGAGCCAGCTGTTTAACCTTTCGGTAAAACCTCCGAACTTCATTCCTGCTGTTGGTTCTCTCAACATCGATCTGACGCTTCTCATGCTCTCTCTTTTTTTACTCTTGAGAAGCCGGCGTTCCTCTCTTCTCTTTTGCTCGTAGAGCTCACGAGCAGCTCTTGTCCTTTTATGCCTCCTGCTTGGCTGCATGGGCCTGCCTGCATTCTTCGTCAAACCAGGGGTTTCGTTTTGGTGGCTATGTGAAACCCAGCACATTAGAGGCGGCATCTCTAAATGCTCTTTGGCAATGTTGCCACTGGTCTTCGATACTTGATGTTGGCGGCATAGGACTCCTGAGGAGGTTACTTGACACTCGATCAGAGAAGGATCTGGCGATCTCTTGTGTAGCCGTCCGACGTCGAATTTTCTTGCAGCATTTCCTTGTTTTGGCCGTTGTCGGGATATTCGTAGCACAACCTTGGCTACAACGAAGTAGTGGTCCGAGTCGTTGTCGGAAGTGGTGTCGTGCAGGCTGTGCTTTCCGACTGTTCCACCAAAGATGTCCTTTTTTCCCAGATTTGTGTTAAAATCGCCGAGGACAATTTTGTCCAGGAGCACGTAGAACTCGTCTTTGGTGACGACGAATCCGCATCCAAAGAGTCGCTGTTGTTGCTCTCGGTAACAATTACCATAGTAGATGTCGCAGTTTCTCATCCTCCTTTTACCCGGTCCATCCCATCGCATTTCCTGGATAGCGGTAATGTCTGCTTTGTAGCAGTTGAGGGTCTCCGCTAACTGTTCGGCAGCACGCGGTCTGTTAAGGGACCTAACATTCCACGTGCATATCCGAAAATCGTTGTCCTTTGTAAATTTGCTTGGGTCGTCATCAGTGTATCCGTCCGTTTCCGAGGCCTGTTGTTGCTTGGCAACTTGGGAAGTTACCCCAACGCACAACCCCCAACCTGGAGTACCAGGCACTTGATGTGACTCCAAGTGCAAAAGCCGGAAAAAAACCGCTCCTTTTATGGCCTGGGCTTCAAATAAGTCGAAGTAGCCCGTAAAGGTGTTCACCAAGTAGTTCGGCCTAACTGGAACTGACCAAAGAAGAAATTCATTCGCTGCCGTCTCTCGGTGGGAATGCCTTGGTGGGAACACTCCTTCGTTGTGACTGAACGTAGCCCCAAAGAAAATAATCTAGATGCTTATCAAATTGACTTTTCAAGCTCTCTGGCTTTTGGCACAATCCTGTTGACACCACATGTCATATCGAAAGTGCTCTATTCTTCGTCAAACGGTTGTCTACGCGTCACACCGCCTTCCCATAAAGTAATCAAGAGAGAATCAAGATATTTAATATAGAACACTGGCAAAACGTTTAACTCTTTTCTAACAATGTCCCTCATAAAGCACAAAGCTCCCTCTATCATCACCATATCGCAAACATAAAACGAATAACAAAGTCAAATGTTATGCCTCTAAAGCAAAACATTGTCACTGCTCCCGTTTGCTTCTAATTTACTATGCAAAACGCATCGCACCGACACGTTGCAGCATCAATTTATTTTCCTTTTATGATCTCTTAACAGCGTTTGCTGTTTGCTATCGCTGTTCACTCCCTGTCTGGAATACGTAATAAAAGAAAAAAGGATAAAAATAAGGATACACTTTTATAACAAAGATTTGTTTGTTATGCTCCCGAGTCCAATACCCTTTTTATAATATGAAGCTTTTGCAATTTGTCTGTCACTCGTTCGTTCGAGTGTGTGTGTCTGGCTTTTGTTCGAAAATTATTGCTTTTGACACAAGCAAAACGAACTAGGATCTAAAAGAGTAGTCTTAGTTTATTTTCGGTCAAATTAAAGACCACTATGAAAAGGATCAGTTTAAGAACCAATTTATGTACATCTACAAGAGTACCATCATTGTGGAGAGATTTATATGAAAGGCTGCTCCATTCAGATGTCTGTCTAGGCTTTCAAACAAGTCGAATGATATCTTTTTCTAATCCAACCGTTAAAGTGATAAACCTCTGGAGCATCCTCCCAGAGACAACATGGAAAATACTCCATAACGAAACTAAACAATAACCAAGGATGTGTTTACTTCTAATCTTCGAGTGAAGCTGCCAAAATATAAAAGACTCCATGCGTTCGTTTCTTGTTTCAACCAGACACTTAAAGAGATATTTATGCTTGAACGTTAGGGTGGTCCGACATTTTATTAAAACTCCTTTTAAAGCGATACAAATTTGATAAATCATTTGCACTGTAAAATTTGAATAACTTTGACACTTCTCAATCGCTTGATTGGAATTAACATTTTTTCAAAACGGAAGGCTTCAGTACAATTTCAACGTTCTACTCTTAGAAATCTTGATGAATGACCCAAAAAAAATCAAATATTTCATGAAAATTAATTTTTGCTGACACACCCTAATACAAATATTTAACAACCTAGTAAGAGATCTATTCGAAAAAGCAGCTACTCGGTCTTTAACAGCCAAAGAAAGGATAAGAAAAAGGATTTTTCGGTGGCAGCGAGTAAACATTAACAAAATCCATCTTCCTTGTTTAGATTTTCTCCTCGATTCTAAGAGTGTTTGTATGTGTGTGTGTGTGCTCTTTTTTTCATCAAACAATGAATATTCATGTGAAATGTTGTTAAGTCTATGCAAACAATGAGAAGATTCCATTTAAGGGTCTTGTGTGTTCTTGGTTTTCTGATGTTCTTGTACAAGAGAGAGAGCTACTGCTATATTAAAAATCCCAAGCTTCTACTGGCTTCGCCTTGGATGTCCTTCAGCTAAAGAAAGTGAAATGTTGATAACAAAAGGAAGACATTGTTTTTTTTTTGTTTTGTTTTCTTTGTTATTCCCCATTCAGAATCTTCTTCTTGTCTGTCTTTGCCCTCAACAAACTTAAAGGAGATGTATATCCTTATAATTTGTTCCATATTGGACTTGCACATATACATATTTGCTGTACCTACTGTAGTAGGAAGAAGAATTTGATATAAATACATATATTTGAAAGAAACAAGTCCATGTTTACAATTGGTTAAGCCCTTTAAGGATGCTTTTTTTGTTTCGTTGGAGTATTACGTATAAGTAAGCTTCACAAAACCATGCACACACTTGTTAGAAATGAAATATGTTTTTTTCTTTCCTTTTTTTTGGAATTTGGCTGTAGGTCCTATGTGATCTTAAGAAGGAAGATTGAAGAAAAGGATATGCGATTTAATATTTGCACTGAGGCTTAAAGATAAGAAAAACCCCAAGGGCTTCTTTGGTGACAAGAGTAGTATTAACCTAAAAATTTTGGTTTTAGGATGTTTTTAATCGCTTAAGTTTAAATATTTTTGCAGGCTTTAAGGTGCTAAATATTATTTAGTCTTCGAAATTTCCTGTTACCATTCCATTGTAATGAGGATTGCCTATGAAATTCAAAGATAGGAGAGTATGATGTCGATTTAAAAGCAAACCAAAATCAGCGAAGAGTTAAAAAAAAAAAACAAACGAACAGGTATCCTTTTTGGGGCGTATCGTCAACATTTTGTTTAATCTTCATATTCCAATCAAAATCTTGGTTGAATGGTGACATTTCAGCTGTGATATCACGACGAGATGCCGCCTATAATCAGTGGAGGCGGTATATACGGTGTAGAACATTTTTACCAAACTTATCGGAGACTTCGAAAACAAGTAGTCAGATTGATAAGATCAGCACAAATTAATTTTTATGAACAAAAACTTGGTTCTTCAACCTCAAGTAAAAATGTATGGAAAAATATGAAAGAAATCGGTTTTGGTAAACAAACTAAGGCGTCATCTGACGACATTGATTGTGATGCTCTTAACAGGAAGTTCATTTCAATGCCACCATCAACATTTACCGAAAATTACACACTTAGTGAAGATGAACAAACTGATGTCAGCTCATCAGTACTTTCACTTCTATTGAGCTACAAGATGATGATGTTGTTGAGGCAATCCTATCGATTACATCAAATGCTATTGGTCTCGACGTTATAAACCCAAAATTTGTTAAACTTCTGCTTCCGTACTTATTGCATATAGGCGTGTATATTGGCATGGAAAAAAGATAAAATTATCCCTTTTCCTAAAAAAGCTTCAGGTACAGTGTCAGAATTTCGTCCAATAGCCATACTACCTTTTCTTTCAAAGTTTTTGAAAAAGCAGTTTTTAAGCAGATGCAACCTAATTTATATCTTTGAATTACTTTTTGAGAACATGTCAGTCTGGTTTTCATCCACAACGTCCGCATTACTTTTAGTGACAAACGAAATACGAAGTAGAATGGACAGTGACCACTTTACACCCCTAACCTTTTTTAATGCTTTCGACACTGTCAACAAGGAGGTCTCATTTGTGCTATAAAATTGGAGATTGTTGTAAGTAAACAAAAATAAAGTCTTATACTAGTTATTTTAAATGCGCTTTCACGAGAAGGCCTTATGTGATTTCGGTAAATAAATCTTGCGCAAGCAGTTTGTTCTAATTTGCATAAGGAAGTCTTGTTATAAAATCATAGGCTGTTGTAAGTAAATAACAAAAGATCTTATACGAGCAAAATTAAAACAATCATCTATGAACAAGGCCGAGTTCGTAATTGCAGGCTTTATTGCCCATGCCCTGCCTTAAATATGCTCAAAAACTTTTATGAACTCAATTACAACTGCATGTGTGCGGTCATAATAATTTATTTAAAATGAGTGTAAAAAAATAAACGTTGACAAAGTGAGAAAAAAAGTTTATTTGTTTTTATTTGGTTTTTAGTTATTCATTCATTCAAAAAATGGCTTTCAACATAAATATTATTAAAACGCATTGTTCTAAGCTTTGTGGAAGAAACTGTTTTCGAAAACATTTTACAAAAACTTGCGGAAATACTTGGACTTTTCGTATGATATATGTAAGTATGGCGCAATTTTAGTTACTCGAAACCATTGTTATCTAATGTTTAATAAAGGATCAATCAACAATCGCACCTAAAAATGTTTTACCTTCAGTAATATAACGATCAAAAGCAAACTAAAACTAGCTTTTCCCTTTGTCATTTTCTGACCCCTTAACCACCACTACCTATGCAGAAAATCATGTCAAACTTTGTTAACTTAAAACAATTGTTTTCCACGGGCACCATAGATATTTACTTCATATAAGTAACCTATGTGATATTCTAGACTATGATCTGTCTCTGGGCTAAATTTCATCCAGATGCGTTGAGTACCTACTTCTGGAGTTATTGAGCAACAAATATCACATTTGCTCCCTGCCATTTTCCTGCAAATTCAGCAACAAAATAAAAACAAATGCCGACTTGACCGCAAAATGACAGTCGTTATACTTTTATGAACACAAGTGTTGCCATGCACACGCAGAACTAATGCTGTTTGTTTACATTTACGAACACAATTTTGGCAATACTGCGGAAGTTTTTCCATTTACGAACTCAGCCTTAGCCTTAAACTAACACTATGAAAGTTATTGCTTTTGAATATTCAGAAATCGGACCTTATACAAGATAAATTGTTACTTGGGCCACTCAATACTATGTAGAAATCTTAGAAATAACTACGGATTTTCTTTCGAGTCTTAAAAGTTGATTGATGGACCAGTTCCTTTTTCGCTTTATATCAACGAGCTTCCTCCTGTTGTTAAAAATTGTCTAATTTACCGATATGCAGATAATGTACAACTTTTGATAAGTTGCCCTTGTAATCAACGACATTATTTCTTTTATGAACGAGGACTTGTTTCTTATCTCCAGTTGGTCTAAGAAGAATAATCTTTGCTTAAATCCTGTAAGGTCGAAAATCCTGCCCAAAATCTGCAGCAATGCATTTGATATATCAGTTTTTAGCCCGTTGAAGCTGGACTACAGAAACATTGATTATGTTGGTTCCTCATATGGAAGGATCATATAAATGTAAACAGCGCGATTGGGAAGGTTTATTGTAGCCTCACTCAAAGGTTCATTCCTAAAAAAAAATTAAATGTTGCTAGCCAAAACTCTATTACTCACTGATTTATTGTATGGATGTGAAGTCTTCTATGACTTGGTCTATGCGACGAACCACAAACTTTATGTTGTATACAACAATATTGCCTGATATGTATTTAACCTACGCCGATACGACCAATATATCTTCCTTTTCAATTAAAATTTGCGCTTTCAGCCTGGATAGTTTATTGAAATCTCGTCAACTTAGCTACTTGCATCAAATCATTCAAACTCAAGAACCCGATTATCTACACAGCAGACGGACTTTCCCTCATTCAACCAGGTTTCTCGCTCTAATACCATCTCGTTTTAAGTATCTTAATACTCAACGTAAGTTTTCTATTTTTGTGATATCGATATGTAATTTAAAGGCTTCCATCAATTTAAAAGACGAATGTCTTAAGTTGTAGGTTAGGTTAGGTTAAGCGGGCTGACAGTTGGTATTGTTACCGTTACACTTAGATCAATTTAGATCCATTGTGGTACCACGAAGTATTGTAACATCCTGAAAAAATAAATAACCTATGAATAATGTGGTTCGTATAGCCATATAGAGGTCTTGACAAAGCCGAAGTTGTTAGTTGTAAGTGATTATTGTTTTCAAATAAAAATAAGTTAAATAAAAATAAGTGACACTCTTCAACAATTCCTTCCAATGATGGAAAAAGTATGGTCTGCGGCCTTATTTCTTTTGTGATGGTGTCATGAAGTTTCTGTTGCGTTACAATTATGTACCTACTTTTGTTGCTATGCAAAACGTGTAGGTTCGAATCTGGCGGGAGGCCTTTTATTTCATCTCAAGCCTTCCAAGGGTAACAAAACTATCAACTTCTCAACTTAGTTGTTCGGAATATGTACATGCCGTCAGATTCTTCTCTGAGAATTGGTAATGAGTGTAGGTTTCTTAAGCCTTGACTCTACTAGGGCTGTTGCCCTCCTCTTTTACCGATATTTGACCAAAATCGCAACTTTGAAATGTTGATAAATTTGTATGTACTATGATATTACTGCCTTATTTCAATAATTTGAATTGATTGAGAAATTGCAAAACTTGGAATAACTTGATGGAAATAGTCCTTAAAATATACAGAAACTAACAAAAGGACGCAATTCTTATCGCAAGAAACATCAAAATGTGAAAAATTAAGATGGATGCTCCCCTATATTTCCATCTTTTTTGGGGTGTTATAATTCATACTCCGAAGCAAGGACTTCAAATTCCATATGTTTGTGTTTTTTTTTCACTGAATTCCATTCTATTTTTGCGTGAACCATTTTAAGTTTTCGTATTGCAAGAGAAAGCAAAAATAAAATATTCTATAATTTTACCAAAGTTCGCACTTGAATGAATTCTTCTTGAGTAAGAAATAAAACATCAACACAGAAACTTTCTCTGGCAAATAATTCAATTATGGTGTCTTAAAAAGATGAAATTTTCAAAATGCTTATCCAAGCCCCATCAGGATGCAGTAGGAGAATAAACGAGATTTGCTTTCCCTCATCTTAATTTTCCTTAGTTTCCCAAAAGTGTTTTAAAACTGCATTTGATTAAAAGTTTGTATGTTTTTGGAAAATATTTTTTAGATTTTGCTCCTTTCATTGTTCGCATGCATTATGTTTGAATAAATAAGTTCGAAGAACACACAAACTTGCATTGCACTTTAAGGACAAGAACTTTCAACAAAAAATTGTGTACTTTCAATTTTTCCACATCAGGTGACACAAATATTTCAAATATTAAAATTAAACGCATTTATGAAGTTCGAAAAAGAATTCGAAGCACAAATAGTACGTATACGTCACAGTGTCCGTATGGATTGTATACAACACAATAGGTACTGATTATCAAATTAATTTTGCAGCATATTATGTAAATACTCTTCTTACATACCTTAATACCATTTCAAAATTAATGTTACATCGAGAAAGGACTGGCTTTGCAATAAATCAATAGTTTCGACTTTCGTCTATTAAAAACTCAACGTAGATTAATAGCCTAACGCATGACGAAGGCAGCGAATGGAGCATAAAGCATTTCAGATACAACAATAGGAGAATATAGAACCGAGGATGGCTGTCTATATGCAAATCACTTCGAGCAATAAATTTTTATTAAAATGACAGCAAAACCAATAAAAAAAAAATGATTAAAAAGAAAAATGAAATGAAAAATTGTGTTCTGGACTGTTTTTGTTATACACAACGTAGTACATTGCTATGTAATCGATTTTTCGGAAACATCTGTAACATCTGATTTATCATTTCTTAATTGAAATTAGTCCAGTAAAAACCACTTAACTGAGCAATAAGTATAATCAGCCTTATCACGAATAAATTTTCCTTGGAGTTTTTTCCCAAATTGGGAACTTTGCTATCATGAATAATTTTCGAGAATGGGAAAAAGCTTAATTTCGAAAAATTCGTATCGCCAATAATTTTTTCCAGGGAACTTTTTCCTTATTTGGAACAGAATTTTCCCCAAGTAAGTTGTGTGGGAAAAACTTGCTGTGCATCACCATGAAGTGAAATAGAAGACTATTTCTTTTTTTCTTTGGCGGAGAGAGGGGCAGAAGTCGTGGGGCTAAAGATCAACTCGAAAAAACTTAATGGATCATCTGTAAAACTTAATCATCAATCCAAGTAAATATTTCTGGACAACTCTTTTAGATTAAGGACCAAGCCCTCATTGTAATGCTCCAATGTTGAATCCCTGCTGCTTTACGGGAAGTAGCACTTGGGAAGTCACAGACGCTGCCACAAGAATGTTTCAAACGTTCGTTAGTTGATGTCTCAGAAATATTTTGAGTATTTTTTAGCCCTACCGTATCTCAAATGCTGTCAGGAACCCATAGACTTAAGCATACGAAGACGAAAGTAGCTGTGGATTGGCCACACGCTTCGAAAAGGCGACTGCCATGGAACCCGCTCACACGAGAAAGCAGAAGTGGGCCGGCAGGCAATGGACTTGGCGATGAAAGGGAATCAGCACGACCCAATGGCTCATAGTGGAAGAGACCCTATGTCCCGTAAAGGAAACATCACCGACGTAATAGGTCAATAGCTTAGGTAAAATGCATTTAAACAACAAGAGGCAGTCTTACTTGCATGTTTATTTCGGAATTCGGAATCAAAAAATGAATGCAAATGAACTTTTATTACAGGTAAAGATCACGAATTTCCCAGATATGCAAAAGCAAATGATACGCGAAAATAAGTATCAACAAGCCATCTATCAGCCACTGAGAACCAAAAATATCTGCAAAGTCTGGTTACCGAGGTATAATCTCACTTCCATTCCTCCTGGTTTTAGTTCTAAGCTTCTTGTAATCCCATATAAAGTATGCACATATATATGCACCTATGTATGTACATATGTATATCTTCTGGTGCAAATTCCTCGGTAACCAGGGCTAGGAAATGAGTTTGGCTTTCAAAAATAGGCTCGGGATAATAATTACTATCAAATATGTCCGTAAAATTTAGCGATATTGATTTTGTCTTGATGTGAAATCCCACAATTTCATTTATTTTTATTTGAATTTGACACAAACAAAATATTTTATTTAAATTTGAAGCTTTCAAAATAAGTTCGAAAATCATTAAAATATTTTAAGGTTGGTATAATTTCTTTCCGGGGAAATAAAATTTCTTGGGAGATTCTCGATGGGAAACTTCTGTTCCGGGGTAATTTTTATTTCCCTGGGAAAAAAAGTTCCCATAAAATTGGCGATAGGGGTGAATATGTCATGTTTTCAAACACAGCTGTTTAAAAGCAAAATTTAAGAAGTATAGTATGGTAGATTAAAATTTTCGACCGGAGTTTGGAGTCGGAGACCGAGACTTTGAGAGCACTTTCTTCTATGTTTGGTCCAGGATCTCACCTGAATTGACAGAAAATAAGAAATTTAATGTAAAAAATTTGAGTCTAAATATTATTCTTCGTATGACAGTGACGTGTCAATGAAGATAAGCGGTTGGTCGAAGTTTCAAAAATATCGCTGCTGTTCAGGCGTCCTTAGCAAACGATACAAATCAGTCAATTCCACGGCGTTGTCAAGAATTGGGCATCGCTAAATACCGTCATTTATGGCGCATTTTTGCGTTAGGATCTTTGCTCACACAGTGATGCTTATTTTCCAAGGCTGGGGTATGCCTCTGTCTGTCTAGAGTGTTCTCGACTAAGCACCTAACGTCGAGTTAAAGATCCAAACCAAATGACACAGCCAACCTTCACTATTCGCTTAAACAGCTTTTTATTTAAAATTATCTGAGGTCTAACAGAGTTTAAGATAAAGTCTATTTTAAAAAAATTTAGCTTATAATACTTGCAATACTGCAGCGAACGACAAGCCACTCCCCGCCTCTAGGCTCGATGTCGAATTGAATGATTGTCATTATTGATGGTGCTCGAACCTGTCATTGATACGCACAGAGTGTGTAAGTTAAAGAATAAACTGAGTCTAGTCAAAATCAGACTGCTGTTCACGACAAAAATGTTATGAAATAAACGGTCAGCAACAATTATCTCTGTTTGTATATGTTACAGAAAGGAAAATACATAAAATAATTAATCGGTCCACAAAATATCGAATCGGAGAGAAGCCACGGTCGGTTGAGAATATATTTTGAAGAAATATATTCCCAAGGCTGAATATAAAGGGACAGCTCTAAAAATTTGGTCCAAGAAATCTACGCTGCCCACGTGCCAGTGGAGGTCATATGAACGAAGACAAGTTTACCTACAAAACTCAAAGATCTCAAACTCAGGGAGAAAGTAGGGTCATAGCTATGTTTGGCATTACATGAGATTTAAATGAAGTTATTTTGTCTCCAACAACTTGAAATACTGTTTATAACGTCTTGCAGAAGAATACTATCATTCATTGAAGCTATTTATTGAACGTCTTCATAGCATCTGCGAAGACAATAATTTCTCTGCATTGTACACCTAGAGAAGCATTTAGGTAATATAAAAAGCATGGGTCCTAAATGGCTGCCTTGAGGGACGTCAGATTCGGTAAGAAATAATTTAAATACATTCAACTTCACTGTATAAAATCTGTTTTCAAGCCACTACGTTATTTTGTCGGGGAAGCCGAAGCGTACAAATGGTCAACAAAAATGATGTCGACTGGACCAATTAAAATTTGTTTGACTGGTAAATGTCGACAGAAGTTTGACCGACAAATAAAAAGTTGCCATTTTAAATACAGTCTATCTAAATGCCGATTGTAAATTTGTCGGTTCAAATGTCGACTGCCAAAATAATGCGTTTTACTGTTTGTACTTTCGCACCCAACCCAACTTGTGGGTGTTTCCTGAAAAATGTAGAAATCGTCACTATACTTCTAAAGTTTCCACAAGGTTGTATGATGATCAAATATTCAATCTTAATGTTGCCTATTTGAAGACTCTAAGTCCGCTGACGCCATAAACAAAATAAAGTTGGCAGGACTTCGTTTCAATCGAAGTCAGCTTACTATCGGAAAGAAGCGCCCTGAAGGATGATTTTGGAGACGATACTATCATGATCAATCTGCTTGGAAAAGTTGCAACGGATAACCCTTTTCCCCAAAGAATCCAAAGTGTCAATTTGTATATTCAACTTACCGGTACTCTTTGATGTGCGTTCTTCTGAAGTTGTTATATTATTTTTTGATATGACATCCATTATAAATTATCACTTTCTAACTTGCTTTCGCAGGTTTTAAAAATCTGAAAAAGAAGAGAATTGAAAATTGTATTAACAAAAATGTTACATCTTCAAAAACATTGATTTTCAATATAATTCGAGCATATTCCCTGAATACAAATGATTGAATTTTCTCTATAAAATTTCCATGCGAACCTATGTTCAAATTGTTGTGCAGCATCACCTATAAAAGTGCTTTTCATTGTTTGAATTAATTTGTTTAACAACAATGTTAAACAAAAGAACCTACTTACAGGCACTAAACAAAGTCATAAAACGAAATTAACAAAACAGTTTCACTCTCTGTCAATAACAAACACAGAAGATAATGAAAACAATGCCATTATACCTAAGTGCTCTTCGTAGTTCCAGTAGTTGTTGTAACGACCAATGGCGACTATCAAAAATACAGCAAAGCAGAATCAAATAAAACAACAAGGATTTGGATGCTTTTAAAGTTTTCTCTTGTTTAATAGTTCAACTGCACTACAAAGATCCTTTTTAATCAGCAGTTTACTTTCCACTGCGCACTCCAATGTAAGAAAAAATAAAAACATATAAAATTCAATATCTAAGGAATTTCAACTCTGCTCATTGCTTTTTCTATTTTCTGTTTTTTTGCTTTTTTTCAGGTACTTTGGTTCTCAAGGAAAATACCCATCATTATTACCATGATACTCACGCAGCCGAGTCACGTTCCTTTAGGAGACCAGAAGTCCAACTAACACCAGAATGCCACGTGCAGTTTTTATAAAAAAAAAACCATCAGCTAACAATGTTTTGCACGATTTGAGCTGAAGAAATAAAAACGACACGCTCAAAATGTACACAATACGGCACACTTAGTAAAGAGGACGGTGAAGAGGATATATGAGGAAATGAGTGAGAGTAGTTGCAAAATGCATCTTATTAAAATAGCATGATTCAAGGTTGTAAAACCTAAGTTAAGTGCAAGCGAAAGCAGCACATCATGCATGCACTTCTCTTCAAAGAATGCAGAATTGTTGTGCTTCTTTTTGATTTATTTTTCTTCTTTTTTTGACGACTGTATAACAATATTCCCACGCTCAAGCGCTCTACTACGAGCTCGTGTATTTGCAGTCGGTGCTCCATGAAATCTCTCGGAAATAGAAAAGTTCAAAGTGAAATAATAATTAGCAGTTTAAAAAGAGTAGGAAACGCTAAAAAATAAAAAAAAAAATAAACAATAAACTAGAAAAATCTGCAGATAAAATGGGAAAAAGGAACAAGTTGAAATTCTATGATGTTGTAGTTTGAAGTTATGTTCGTTTTCTTTCTCTTTTGATAGGAAGAACAACAGTAACAAGTGATAGATTGAAGGGAAAAAAACTTTCAAATATTTGTATGGCAGGACATTTAAGGACATTTATTTAGCTCGATCTGTAACAAGAAGAAAGTGCACTGTTATTGTTTGTTTGTTCATTATTTTAAAAGCTCTTCCTTCAAACTTAATTTTGTTCATTCGCCACAGATGGAGTCCTTATTTTCTTGCAGTCAAACTCAAACGGCAAATAACAATTCTATCGAATTTCTTTCCGTTGAACTACTGCTGCACTAGTGCCATTATTTTTGCGTCTGTTTCTTATTGTTTGTTTTTTTTTCTTAAGTTTTAAGTTTTTGTTTTTAGAACAGGAAGAAAAGGTGAAAATAAAGAAAAATTATTCGAGGAGAAAAATTGATGATAAGAGGTTCATTAAATCCTGAAAATGGTTTTTGAAATTAGTGCAATGCTTTCTCTATGTAGTTTTTGCTAATTGGTTTATTTTGTCATTAATGGGAATTCTCTAAAGATGGTCAGCATCTTAATAAGTGTCCTGGTTGCAATCATTAAAAAAAGTGTCTAGCCAGTGGCTTAACCGTGGTAGCAGTTTGCAACGTATTTAGTACTTCATAATTGACAATTCTCTGTTTTCTCTTGTTTCGATGTATATGAGCATATCTCTGATCGAGGAAAATTGTGAGTACCTAATACTTACTTATCTACTTAAGGTGGCGCTACACTCCGTTGTGGACTTGGGCCTCAATCAACAGTCTCAGCCGGCCAGCTCAGTCCCTAGATAGCTGTCTCTAGTTTTGCACTCCAAGTTGCTTCAGGTCCTTCTCCATTTAGGGTGCTCCACCTGAGTCGTGGTTTTCCTCTACTTCTACGTCCTTCGGGAATAGTGTCGAAAGCTTTCCGTGCCGGAGCTTTAATGTACATCCGCTCTAAATGACTGAGTTATCTGAGTCTCTGGACCTTGACCCTTCTGGCTAGGTCCATGTCGTTGTGCAACCCGTAAAGCACGTCGGGTCATATATGACCCGAACCACCAGCAGGACTGGAATCATGAGGGTGTTAAATAGTCTTACCTTAGTTGATCGAGAGAAGTCTTTATCACTCAATTGCTTTCTTAGCCCAAAAAAACAGCGATTAGTAAGAGTTATTCCTCGTGGGATCTCCGCGCTGGTTCGTTTACCGCAAAACCCACTTTTGCCGCTTCTGTCTCAATTCTCACAAAGGCACCATTGACATCACGCTGTGTTCTTCCCATTATATCAATGCCATTTGCATACGCGAGAAGTTGTACATATTTTTGAAAGATAGTGCCTTTAGTGTTAACGGTAGAGTTTTGCACTAACTTCACAAGAATGATGATAAGGGAATCGCATGACAGTGCATCGCCTTGTTGAATCCTTTTTTGACATACATTTTGTAAGCTCGTTGCCAACCTTGATGGCGCAGAGTGAGTTCTCCATCGTCATTTTGCACAATTGAACGAGCTTGGCAAGGATGCCAAAACTGTCATACGCGGCCTTAAAATAGGTTTTTTCCAGGCTCTACCGCAAAGTGGAAATTTGGTCGATGGTTGACTTTCCTGGTCTGAAGCCACATTGATAAGGACAAATCAGATAGTTGACGAAAGGCATCAGACTCTTGTAGGCAATGTTAACTCGGCTGATTCCTCTGCAGTTGGCGTAGTTTAGAAGATCTCCTTTTTTCAGCATCGGACAAACAATGCTGATGTTCCATTCATCGGACATGCATTGATTTGGTCCACACTCCCACACTCCTATCTAGGTCTTCGTCTGCTGCTTTGAACAGCTCGGTAGCTAGACCATCTGTTTTAACGGCTTTATTGGATTTCAGCCGTTATATTGCCGTTTTCACTTCTTATAGGTCGGGTTCACGGAATTGTTGGCTATCGGGCTATGTCCATCGCCGTTGTACAGTCTACAGAAGTGGTTTTTCCAAATCCCCAGCATTGACTGCGATTCTGCTATGATGTTCCCTTGTTTATCTCTGGAGGCATCAGTTCTTGCTCGGTGACTTTGAGCCAGTTAATTCACCTTCCGATACAACCTTCAAACTTCATCCCGCTGTTGCATCTCTCAACATTCCCGATCTCACGCTTCTCATGCACACTCTTTTGTCTCTTGAGAAGCCGGCCTTCCTCTCTCCTCTTTTTATCATAGAGCTCACAAGCAGGTCTTGTCCTTATATGCAGCTCGGCTTTGATGCCTCCTGCTTGGCTGTATGGGCCTGCATGCATTCATCGTCACACTAGGAGTTTCGCTTTGGTGGCTGTGTGAAACCTTGCAAATTAGAAGTGGCATCTCTAACTGTTTTCTGGCAATATTTCCACTGGTCTTCGATACTTGATGTTAGCAGTTATGGACTTCTTAAGGGTTTTTTGACACTCGATCTAAAAAGGATCTAGCGATCTCTTGCGATTTTAGCCTTCCCATGTCAAATTTTCTTGCAGCATTTTCTTGTTTTGGCCGTTGTCGGGATATTCCTAGCATTACCTTGGCTGCGACGAGGTAGTGGTCCGAGTTGGCTCTTCGGAAAGTTCCAACATCTTGAACTGCAGCCTTATAGTTTATTACAAGAGAGCCTGCAAGAGCAGATCCATTCATTTTTCCTTCATCGTTTGCTTGGGTAGCCATCAGAACGAGAAGTGTCTTAACGTGGCCGCAGCAGTCTTCCAAAAGTACTAGATAGAACTTAAAACTTAAGTAAAGCCTGTTTCAAAACTTTTGTATACTTTCCTGAAATTGCCGTGTCACTGTCAAGTCTACCTTAGAACATAAGACAACGATCCCGTTTGATTAAAATCTTACACCAACAGCATTGCCACGACAGGAAGCGAGAATTTCATGCAGGCAAAGTAAGGAAGGTTTAAGTCAAAAGAAATAGTTTATACGATTTTCAGAAGTCAAGTACTTGCCGAAACTTCATTTCCGATAACAAGCAATTACTTCTTCCAAGCTTTCGTTGAACTAAAAGAAGTAACTGACTCTGAAAAATGTATCACTTGTAGATGTTCTCTTTTAGAGTTAATTAATTCGGCGATATCTCATTCAATGAATATTGAACACATTTCCGAGGAAAATATATTTTAATTAACTTTTAATACAAACCCTCCCTCATTTTCACCTGCGAACTGGATAGGTATAAGTACCTACTTGCGTGGAGCATACCTCGCAATCGACCCAACTTTTCATTCTCACTAATTGCACTTCAATAGACAATGAGAACCACTGTTCCGCAATGGCTGACCGACAAACCGACCAAACGTCCAGACCATCCGCCCATCCTCGCAAAACACTTCACATTCTCTTCGAAAGCAATGAAAGCGATTCAAAAAAACCTGCACCGTTTGTCGGCGGCGGCGGCGGGCGTGATGCTTGTGCGGGTGCGACGATGTTGGTTGGTTGGGATGTCGGTATGGTTGAACTGGTAGATGGCTCTTCCGTTCATTGTTTTCGCAAACTGCAAACGGACAGAATAAAACTTTTCACTTGTCTATATTTGTTTCCATCAGCCCTTGCTCGTGTACGTAGGTATATGTATATTATATATGAATTCCCACAACAAGTTAGAGAGTTGCAGCCCCAGCAATCTGCTTCTGGGTCTGACACACTTGAGAAATTAATTTGCCGCAACCATTTTCATTTTGTTGTTGGAAAGGAAAACGACAAAACGAAGGAGCAATGTTGTTCGGCACAAAGGGGTGTTTCCCCCTTTTTGTATCTATACGCTCCAGGAGTGTCTCTGTATGTGGCTTCGGAACCGTACTCTCA
The DNA here is from genome assembly GCA_920937365.1 of Sphaerophoria rueppellii. Lineage (NCBI taxonomy): Eukaryota > Metazoa > Arthropoda > Insecta > Diptera > Syrphidae > Sphaerophoria > Sphaerophoria rueppellii. The sequence goes on along the minus strand of CAKKXW010000250.1, from coordinate 14,446 downwards.
GGAGAATCACCACTTTAATTGTCAATAATTTTTGTTTAAAAAACTCTTGTGCGGTGCGAAGAGCAAAACTTCACCGAACAACTTTAAATTTCAGGTTTATTAAATTTCAACTTTGAAGCTTCTTATGCACATTTACAGTTTTGTAACTTAAAGATGGCATCGCATCGCACGTAAATCTCCGACTTACAGAAGACTGTTGGAATGAAATAGAGAAAGTAGTTATCTTTGTTCACTTGACAGCTGACAGATGGTGATTGTAAATTTGACAGTTAATGAGGTGTAAGAAGGTATTTAAATTTTACCTGGCTCAGTATAGACGTCAGGGAATCATGCCGTGTGACATTTTGCATCAATGCAATGTCCTCATTTAGCTCGAGGGATTTTATCGATCCATCCTGTCCACTTTTCACAGGTACCTCACCATGACAATGGACGTCGTCGGGGTAAAGCATCTCAAAATGGATTTAATTCGAGGGAGTTGCTTTGAGTAATTTATGCAGGAAATATGCCGGAAGCATCCACCCATAGCTGGTAAGGGCGGGGGACGTTTTATGAAGTTTTATGCATGAAGGCGTAACATTTCCACTACACACACACACATCTACCCAAAGAAGGACGAGAGCACGATTATTATAATTCAGATGAATAAAAATTAAGCGTAACAATTTAATTTCGTTTTATAACAAAACGGAAGCACTTCTAAGCTATGTTAGAAGATAACAAGCACTTGATGTATATTTTTACGCCTTCAAACACAGTGCATTTAGTAAGAATTCAATATACAAACGTTTCAAAAGCACTCGAGTGCGAAAGTAATGCTAGAAAAGCACGAGGAGCAGGAGGCGGTTAAACATTTGCAATTCATTGAGTGAATTTTCTGAATTTTTGCTTAAGAAAAATGAAAAATTATGTAGGAAGTGGATCCCCGGTGGAATATTAAAAAACTTTTTAAAAGATCCAAAAGCAACTGAATTACAAATAAAATGCTAATAACTTTTGCTAAAGACAAATTTTATATTACAAAGTGTAAAACGCCTTCACACTACTTTTACAAGAGAAAACTTTTTGCAAGACCTTTCAATAGGAATTTCGTTTTCGACGTTCAAAGAAGATGATATAACGAAATAAAAGTTTATGCTAATTTCTTTTGTGTTTAAGAAGCTGGGAGATAAATTCAAATTAAACCGGACACGAGCCTACAAAAATGAGTATAAATTTTGAAATTGTGTGGTGTTACTAAGCTCTTCCTTAATATCTTAATATAAAGTCGTGGGGCTTCTTCAATCCAACTCCAACTCTGACTTTGGAATCATTCGAAGAAATCTATCCCAGCTGTGAACGTTTTACTCTTCTTCTACGTACAAAATGTTACCAACGCTTGCATGAAGTTGGTGCTGGAAGCAGTGTAAAGTGAATTCCCAAAATGTCCACTTTCTGACTTCAGAGCAGTGACAATCTGAAAGGAGGATTGGCTATGGGAGCTAAGTCGCTAAGTGAGATAATCTTGAAAGGAGAGAGCAGGTCTTGTCATAATAAAATGTTAAGGAGAAGTATAGCTTATCGTTCCGAGATATATTTGGAAGTCAGTTTCAATGCAAACATGAAATCAAATTTTGAGAAACGTAAGAGAAAACGTTTGCGAATAGTCAACATTTTTGCTAATATCTCGGCTACCAGGCCTTCATAATGCAACCCATTTTTATGAATAGAGTTCGATAAAACTTTACATTTGATATATCTTTTAATGGGTTTTTGGAAGAAGTTTTTTTTTCTGTTCACAATGTTGGCAAGGTAAGCCTAGCCCATGATATTTTTCGAAAATCATTAAGAAATAGATTTCACTTAATTTTGCTATAAGGACATATTTCATAGATCCCGATATCCTGAGCTTACTACTGAAATTAAAACTAAATTCCGAGAATTACTTACTTACTTATGGTGGCGCTACAGTTCAGGTCGGACCAAGGCCTCATTAAAGAAACGTATACTCCAGCTTCGCACGCCAAGTTGATTCCGTTCCTCTTCCACCAGTGTGCTCAAACTGAGTGGCGGTCTTTCTCTTCTGCGACCTCTTTCGGGGTTGGATTCGAAGACTCTACGAGCTGGAGCATTATTTTATATTCGCTCTACATCACCCAACCCTCTAACTTGTTGGAACTTAACTTTTTTGGCTTGGTCAATAGCTGAACAGCCCGTACAGTTTTTGTTTGAATCTTCGTCTCCATTCTCTATTTATGCAGACAGTTCTAAAAATGATTGAAGAATTTTACTCTCGAAGCCAAAGCGTTTTCATCGGATGTTGTCATGGTTCATGTCTCTACACCGTACATTTGGACCGGGATGATGAGGGTTTTTGTAGACTGTCACTTTACTTGCTCGGGAGATGACTTTACTACTCAATTGCATTCTAGGTACAAAGAAGCAGCAATTGGCAAGAGTATTCTTCGTTTAATTTCAGCGCTGGTGTTGTTGCTGAGTTAATAGCGGATTCTAGTTAGACGAAGTCCCTAACTACCTGGAAGTTAATCTGTCTATGCTTTGCTCCAAGACGTCGATGTTGGTTGTCCTTTCTTGTTGACAACATTAACTTGGTCTCGCCTTCGTTAACCGCACTCAAAAACACTCCACTGTCAATGTAAAGACAACATTGACGTCTTCGTATACTAGTAGCTCGACGGACTTTAGAGAAATTGTGCCTCTGGTGTTAAAATTTGAGTTTTGCACAATCTTTTCAAGAATGATGTTGAACCTTTTTTAACATCAAATGCGTCCGTTAGGTTTTTTCCGACTATGATGGAACAGCGTGAGTTTTCCATTGTCATCTTACACAGACGGACGAGTTCTTGGATGCCAAAACTAGACATTGCTCTATGTAATTGGTCTGTATAGACACTCTCACAAACGGCCTTGAAATCGATAAAAAGTTGGTAGGTATCGATTTGAAGTTAATGGGTCTTCTCCAAGCAGTGTCGTAGGGTGAATATTTGATCGATGGTGGACTTTGCGGGTCTAAAGCGACACTGATAGGGACCTGTCAGGTCATTGACGAAGGGCTTCAAACGTTCACACAACATAGTTCAGTTCAGGGGATCTCCTTTCTTGAGAATCGGTCATACAATGCTAATCGCATGCTTTCCTCCGACCAAATTTAGCAAATGAGCTGATGCAGGCTATGTCGTCCGACTATTCTATCAAAGACTTTTTCGCTTCCCAGCTTAGCATTAAAGTCTCTAAGGACAATTTAAATGTCTTTGCTCATTAGTCACGTCAAGGAGCTCATAGAACCTTTCGTTGGTGTCTTCATTATTTTCCTCAGTGTGGGTGAAATGAAGCTTATATGTTGATGAATTTAGCCTTGATTCAGATTGTCGTGATGCACTCATTCACTGAGTTGAATTTCAAGACCTCCCTCTTGAATCGAGTCCCAACAACGAATCCACATCCAAATAGACGCTGATTTTGTTCTCGGTAATAGTCGCCATAGTAGATATCACAGTTGTTCATTTTAAGTACGCCCAGGCCATCGCATCGCATTTTTTCGATAGTGGTTATATTTGCTTATGAGCAGTCAAAGTCTTCCGCTAGCTAGTTGTTCGGCTCCACGTGGTCTGCTAAGGGATCTAACGGTTCCAAGTGTAAAACCGAAATTCGTTGTCCTTAAATCGTTTACGAGGGTAGTCATTATTAATTCCGACCGTATCCGGGGCTTTTTGGTGTTTCGGAACTGCATTTTCTTTACTTGTCCAGGTAATCATTCCGATGCACCCCCAACCTGGTTGCCGAAACGATATCCGTCTATTGGGTTACAATAATCTAAATACAAGAACCAGGAAAAATGTTTTTAGATCATATCTCGGTAACCAGACCTCCCAAACAGCAAACATCTTTGTTCTCATGCATCATTTGATTGAGAGATTTGGTGAATTGAAATGGCGTGAAATTTTGGGAAGGCAGAAATCGAAAGAAATACTTTTTTTTATTAAAATTCCAAAACAGGATTAAAATCAGTTAACTATGCTTAGAAGTCCCTTGCGGACAAATATCGTGGCATATAAGTTATACATATTAAGATTGTAACGAATTTGCTACGGTATGTACGGTTCAAAAATTAAATCGAAATAAATTTGCTTTCTCCAACACAATGTTCATCTTGGTTCAAAGTTATTGCGTTAGGTATAAGTAAATTAAAATCAAAGTTATTATTTTCAATCGGGTCAATCTATAGTACACAGTCTGGTTTCGAACAGGAAACAGTAATTTTGTAAGTAATAATTATAATTCATAAAAAACAAAATATCTGCATGACTGGATAGTACGATTTTGCCCCTTTATTCCAAATTATAGAAAATAAAAACATGTATTTAAAAGTTATAAACAAGTAATAATTTAAATATGTATCTGAAAATTACATTCAATCGGAAAAAATTGATGTAATAAGATTTTATAAGAAATTTTTGATTTTTCAAATTTTTTTTTCAAAAAAATCTTGAAGCGGTTTGTTTTTAAATTAATTTTGAATATATAACAATTTTCGAAAATGTTTTAAAATTAATATGGGTATGCAGTATTCAAGAATATTTAAATATACATTTAAAAAGTAAATTTCGGATTGAAAAAAAGTTTAAAAATATATTTTTAAGGAACAAAAACAAATTTGTAATTTTTTGAAAACAAAATATTGTTTAGGAAACATACATATTACAAATACGTACTTTCTGAAAAAATGCGCTGATCGGAGTCTTATTTTTCGAGAAAATCTTATAACAAAAAAAACTGTTCCATGAAAGGTACAATTTTGGAGCAATACAACAATATTTTTTTTAATAAAATACATCATTGCTTTAAAAAAAAAAAATTGCAAGGAAGTTAAATGAAAATCGAAGTAGTCGTTTTTGAGAAAATTGAAACTTTTCATTTTTGTCCAAAAAAATTGTATGGTGGCTACCCTAAATATTGATCTTTAAAAAAAAACCAATCACGCGAATTTGCTCAAACCTTGAATTTTCAAGTTTGAAGTCAATCGTCGAACCCACTTTTTTCGACTTCTCTATTTTTTTTTTTTATAATTTCTAGTTTCAAAATTAATTAAAAAAAAAAAAGAAATGTTCCTTAAGTTTAAAAAAAAAGGTAAAACAAAACGTTGTTCTGTGACAATAAAATGTTTGTGTTGCAATATAATTTGATATATAAACGGTTGCATATTATCGACTTTAACAAACTTTAAAAACCAAAAACAACCTTATGAAGTTCCCCATGAAACCTGGCTGAACCTACAAACGGTTTTTTCCACCAGGCTTCTATCACACTTCTAAATATCTTTTGTACAAAAATTTAGGTGAATTTTCTGTGTCCTGAAATTGTGAGAAACCTTTGTGAATATAAATGCCAATTCTTGTTTCTCTCAAAGGATATATGCCAGGCCAGACTATTCCGTACGAATTGTTGTTAACTGTCACGTTCAATCGTATAGTTGTCGTCAATATAACAAAGTGTATTTCGAAGTTCATTGAACAAGTGAGTTCTTGTTCCTTTTTATGTCTCGATTTTTTTCTTATCCTTTCTCGTCGAGAATAAGAACCAAATAAATTGGAACACAATGGTTGTGCTACGTGAGAAAATTTCAATCAGCAATGACTTTTGTTCATGTAATAGGGACTAACCATCTAGAAAAACTTGTCTTGTTCTATTTTTTTTGTCGAAAAATCGACAAATTCAAAGTTGAATGCACACTAAACGAACGCTTGATACTTAGACCATGAAATTGATTTTACAGAAAATAAAAGTAAATAAATATTTAAGTCTTGTTCAGTGTCCGAAACACATTTTTCACCGTTTAAAGCCCTTTTTTTCTCATTTTGTATTTGTGCTCAGTTCTTATTACACGAATGGCGTACGTTTTGACGAGGGTTCGATGGTGGGTGATGAGCTATTTTTAAAAGGTTTCCGTGAGATATTTGAAATTGCTTTTCACCCAAATAGATCCTTAAGAAATTAAATGAATTTATGTTTTTGATATAGGTGGGTGTTGGACTAAAAATAAGATTTTTCTTGGTTCAGGATGCCTAGTTCAATAATGCAAAATGTGGGTTTTGAATAAGCAGACATCCTGTAAGAAATTCCAAGGATCAGTTAATGTATAGACACAAGGCATTATGTGCCGTTACAGCTTCCAAAATACAAATACACGAAACACACTTGTCACAACTCAAAGAGGACTACGTTAAACGTTAGTGACTTTTTGATGAAAGATTTTATCAAAATCCAGAAAAAAAGGACTTCTTTTTATGAGATTGGAAACAATTCTTCAAATGCTCACTCAAACTCAAACAGTGAGAATTGTTAGGATTCACAGAGGGTTCTGATCCGACAGGCTTTGTATAGGTACATTCAGTTACAAATGGGAGTTATCGTTGTCAAAACAGTGATGTGTCAACGCAATATCGCAGTTTCAAAAATAACAGATGACATACAGTAAGAAAAAGAAGCCATATTCAATTTTCGTTGATTTATTCAATGCTGTTTGGAATTTCAATTCCAAAAGCAAAAAAAAAAAAATGACGAGTCTGCATATTTCTATTCATTTCAGCGACGTTCTAGGCATTTTGACTGTCTATTTTGTATGCTAAAAGGTTCTTGCCAGTTCCGTAGATAGGGAAGGGGAGAGGTAAGTCGTAGAAAAGAATCGGTCTTCTGCTACATCTTGAACCTATACGAACCTGATTTTTCACTAAGCCATTACTTTTTCTTATGTTGTTTTCTGATATTAACTAAATGTGAATCGTAAAAAGAAAGAAAAGAATCGTATCGGAAAAATATGATGAAGTTCTGCAAAAACTTTTCATTGTAAAACGGCGAACGTAGAATGGAAAAGAGAACTACAGAGAGTTGACTGCAGTTCATAGGAAAGTACAGTGAGTCGGAGGTTTGTTGTATTTAAGGTAGAAATTGAAATTCGTGGCTCTTCCGAAAACTCTTAAATTCCTTTTAATACCTACACTGTATCCACGGGACTGACTTTCGCCCCCCTCAGCACCCTCATACATCAAACTGCAAACGTGCAAAAGTTTTGACAGTGACTGAATGTTAATGCTTGTGTATTTGGAATCGAAATTCCACCAAAAAGTTTCGAATTCAAATTGAAAAATCATGCAAAAACTTCCGACTGGATGTTTGACTCTAATTCCGCCATAGACACAGCCCCCAACATAAGTGGGTTGTTGCACAACCTTTCTAAAAAATCCGACACCGTAATTCTCTGTTTTAGTGTTTGCTATTAGTTTTCAAATTAAAAATTCATAACATTTTTTGGGTTGACTTTGAATTCGTTCATAGGTACGCGACGATACATTGAAATAGATTGCAAATATTTTCAATTTCCTTTAGACTTTTAATGAAAGCTCTCCTCTCTCCCTCTCTCTTCCATTCCTATTCGTTTCTGTGACATTTTTTTTCCTGAGCATGTGATTCCATACAGAAAGGACAGAGAGACGAGAGGCGATGCTGGCACAAATATCCAATCTATTCAAATAAATTAATCAATTCGAGTGCTGGCAAGCTAATTAAAATGTTCATCAGAAACAAGCACATACGAGAGATCTAATTGACCAAATAAATTAACGGACATGAGATTGAAACGTGATTTCGTGTCGATTATTTGGACAGGAGCTGCATTTATTTGCCGGAAGCGGGGCTCCTGTGCCAAATGCATCACGAAATTCAATAAAATTCTATTTACTCTCGTATCTTTTTTGTCAATGAATATAAATTGAATGTATTTCGTATAGTTAGTATGCGGTTAATGCAAGTGGATCCTATTTGTGGTGCACCAATGAAATGGATAAATCTGTAAGGCGTGATGCATTTAAGGTATCAAATGATGCAAATAGAGTAAACAGAAGTTCGTAAATCTCTGGTGTGCGGAGTTGATAGTTGCTAGAGTTCTATGCAAATCGAATTCCAATCAATAGGGTTAGTCTCATAAAATATGGATAAGTTCATGTTATTATATTAAGGCACTTAAGTGGGTAAAAAAGATCCAATTGAGTTTTTTGTGAATCAAACAGTTTTTAAGGAAAAAGAAACTTTAGATTTCAATTTATTTAGGATGTTAACAAATTTAACTTGACACATCATCTGTCTGCTTTCAATATTTTGCATAATCATAGGAGGAACTCTCAGGTGTTCATCCTGAAAAATGCAGAATCTGGTCACTTGACCTGAATAGGGTTAAAAGCATCAGACCCAAGGACAAGGAAAACGCATGGCTTGATATGGGCTGTAAAGAGGTTATCAGCGGTAAATAGGTAAGTTTCCGTTGTTACAAAGCCAACCCTACTGAGGAAAACCGGGAAAAAGTTAAAACAAGCCAGGAAGGTCTTTAATGTCCATATTCGCCAGACCAAAGTTTTTAACAAAAATTAAAGCAAAAATTACTGCAATGTCCAGTAAAAATGTTTGGTTTTTTGTGAAAAAATATGAAGAATTCTTCTTCTTCCTCGGTCCCAATTATCGTTGACGATGACACTCCAGTCGTTAGCTCATACAGTTCGCCTTCAACTCTTCACTGTTAGAGAGTGTCATGACTCCCCCAGTTCTTGAGCGCGTCCATGATTCCATGGGACAAATCTTCTTTCGCACTCGTGATTTAAGACCCTCAAAATCCTCCTCTCCCTCCAATTTTCATCTGAATGCACTAACGCCCCTTCTTTCTAAGGTCATGGAAAAGCTGATAAATTATCAGCTTAATAAATATCTTGAAGACCAAAAGCTTCTTAATGACCGGCAGTACGGCTTTCGCAGTAACAGGTCCATTGGTGATCTGATGGCTTATCTCACCGAATAGTGGAACAAATCTTTACATCGTTTTGGAGAAAGTAAGATTGTTGCACTCCATATTTCAAAGGCATTTGATAGAGTTTAGCACCAGATTCTCTTATCGAATATGTGTGCTTTCGGTATTGATGAGTCCTTCCTTCGGATTAGAAACTTTCTTTCAAACCGTTCAATACAAGTTGTATTGAACGGGTTGAAGTCTGAATTCCGCAAAATATATGCTGGTGTGCCCCAGGGCTCCGCTTTGTCTCCGACCCTCTTTCTGATTTTCATAAATGATCTCTTGTCTATAACTTCTAATCCAATTCATTGTTTCGCTGACGCTAGTACCCTTAGCTTTAAATATTCGTTCCGTCACTCATATCCTTCCTCTTTGGATGTGGAACTGCAACGGCAAAATATGATCAGCTCATTAAACTCTGACTTAAATAGCATTGTAGGTATAATGTGGAATAAAAAACCAAGTAGAAAATGCCGCAAGATTTTTAGGCTTTTTAAGGCGATGCAAGGATTTTTTACCACTTCTGATCTGGCTACTGTCTATAAAACATATATACGTCAAAAGCTTGAGAACAACTCCCACGTTTGGGCTGGTGCTCTAGTAACGTACTTTTGGAATTTTGGACAGTATCCAGAGTAGAGCATTTAAGATGATTGGTGACTATACCATCGCTTAGATATTTACTTCACTCGAACATCGACGTAATGTCTCATGCCTCGCCCTCTTTTACCATTTCTTCAATGATTTGTGCTCTAGTGAAACAGCCAGCTGTATTCCTCCCCTCAAACAATTCGCCCGTAATTCTCGCGCTTCTAGGAATGCCCATCAGTTTAACCTTCGAGCCCAACTTCGGACGTACGGTCATGTTCAGAGAATCGTTCTTCAGCCGTATTACGCGAATGTGGAACTCTCTTCCACACTCTGTCTTCCGCAGTCACTGCAATGTTCAGGAATTCAAGACCAATATTAGCCGACACCTCATGCTTAACCCTCTCTGTCTATCCCACTTTCCCTAACGCTCGCACTGTTCTTTGGCATTAAAAGAGACAAAAGCCCCTTGAGTGCATGCATAGGTATTATAAAAAAAGAAAACTTGTGTTTAAGAATCAGCTTTTCTGTATCAAATTTGAGCAGATCTTTGAGAAAAAAGTATGTTTAAAAACACTTAGTTCTCATAGCAGATTTAACTTAAAAACCACCTCGTTCTGGGCCCCTCCTTACAAATTACTTTACCTCCTGTTTGTGACGGCAGCATCCTGCGAATCTTAAAAAATTTCAAGTAATTTACTCATAAATTGCCTCATCTCAAACAGGATTTAGTATCGTTGGTGAATATATATATTTTTTTATCTCTCAGCACCAGGATGGCTTGAATTTGCATAATAAACAATATTTGTGTCTTTATTGAAATTTTCACCAGATAGCACAGAGCCTTGAGTTGTTTTATTTTTATTCCTATTATTGTTTTTGTTTGTGTAGGTATTATTGTATGCGTGTTTATATTTGCCAGTCTGTTTGTTTTCCTTTTATATTGAGGAAAAGGGAAAATAAAACAAGGAAAATCCTTTGAAATGCAAATGTAATTATTATTGAATTGTGTTTTTGATTGGCTTCCTTTCTTAATTAAGAAAAAAATAAAAATAACAAGGCTGAGAAGATCAAATAAACAAAAGGTGGAAATGGATGGCTGGGGTGTTAAATAACAAACCATAAATAATGTATTCTGAGACGACGTAATTAATTATTTGTTTTTTACGATGAAGAAGACGGTACTAGCTATTAAACTTTGAAATAATAATAAAAAAAAAAAAAAACGAACAGAGTTAAAGATCACAAAGATTATTTAAGGGAATTGATTTTTAATTCGAAGAAAAAAACAATTACCTATTGAAAGTTTTAAAGCATGAATTCACAGCTATAGTGACGGTTGCATAGTAGGTAATGTGCGCTGGCTGTTCCGCAGAACGAGTGGGTTGGAATCTAACTAGTACCTTTTACATCTTTCATAGATGCTGCATACTGAGAAAAACTGTCGGAACTTCAAAAATTGGTCAACGTGTGTCACTTAGAGCTTTGCGTATGAAGACGTCACCTCACTCATCATAATGATTCAGCACATAACGAGGGAGAGCCGATAGCCTCAGGCTCACCGCTTGATGGCGCCTATTTACTACAGTGCAGAAAAATTTGTCATAAAATGTTAAACCAATAAAGCCGCCAACAAAATCAAGATCTTAAGAGGTTAAAAAATCATCCGAGCGCACCATAGGTTACCACACCCAAAAAAAAAACCGAAGTATGATGATGAGTGCGCGTTATTTAAAAGAGACAGAAAATTCACGTTTGTAGATGCCGGATCGCTAAACAAGAGCAGCAAAAGAAGAGTACCGAACAAAAGGAGAAATGAGAAAAAGACCCTGCAAAGGAAGAAAAGAGCATCCGCAGTTTCTCAGCTCAAACATCTAGAAGAGTCTCGGGCCAAGAACAACACCCGGCGTTTCTTTAAATATCGAAGTAATAAGCTTGTGGTTTCAGAAACGAGACACTATCTCTTTGAAACAGTGAAGGAAACCTAGTCACCGAAGCACAGGGAATTGCTGATGTTTTCAAGCAGCATTTCCAACAGCTGCTGAATGCTCAAAATGTCGTGCGAGCTAATGACTAAAGAGAAGCAAGACTAGTCAATGAAGACCCAGTCCCAGCCCCCAGCATAGAAGAGATAGAAAGAGCCATCCAAAAGCTAAAAATTAACAAGTCCGCCGGGTCGGATATCTGCGGAACATTTGAAATATGGAGGAGGTCTTTTGGTGAACCACATGCACCAGGTCATCAACAAAGTGTGCCCACTGACTGGTCGATAAGCTCCATATGCATGCCCGATCTACAAAAAAGACGATCCTATAACTTGTAAGAACTACTGCGGAATATCCCTGCTTAATGTTGCATACAAAATCCTATCCAACGCACTGTGTGAGCGTCTTTTCGGCACGTAGCAATGTGCCTTAAGGCCAGGCAGACAACGATGTACCAAACTTATTCAACACAGTCCTGGAGCAGATAGTGCGCAAGGCAGGTTTTAGCACTGAAAACAGGTGTTAGTACAACAAATCCATCCAGCTCCCAGGCTATGCGGACGAAATTAACATCATCCGTTGATCCAAGAGAGCTGTGGTTGAGGCCTTTACAGCGATTGAAGAACAGGCGGAACTCGTTGGTCTTGAAGTGAATGAGGACAAGACAAAGTACGTGCTATCAACAAACAAAGCAACTTCTGTTCAAAGCCTGGGACAAAACGTCACTGTTAGTAGCAGCAATTTCGAGGTAGTTAAGGAGTTCACCTGCCTTGGAACAATAATCAATTCCACAAACAACACCTTAGTGCAGATCCGAAGAAGAATTTCCCTAGCGAACCCCTGCTGCTTCGGTTTACCAAAACAACTGGGTTCAAAACTCCTCACTCGAAAGACAAAATGTCTGCTATACAAAACTTTGATTTTACCAGTCCAAAGTAAAACAGGTGAATTGATACTGGGCACTTTCGAAAGAAAAGTTTCTTGACGAATTTTTGGTCCTCGTATGCGACAATGGCGATGTGAAGAAGGGTCAACCGAGAACTGTACGAGCTGTAGGTACTAAGATGTGGATGTAGTCCAGAAGGACGACTACATTGGCTCGGCCACATCTAGCGAATGGCCGTCAACGCTCCATCTACGAAAGTCTTCTCATCCCAGCCCCCAGATTCGAGACGACAAGGAAGACCGAACCTACGGTACAAAGACCAAGTGACTGGGGATACCAAAGCGCTTGGTTTTGGCGACTGGAAAATGCATCCGTGGGACCGTTCACGATGGCAGGCTGCAATATCTCAGGCTGAGATCCTGCATGGATTGTGAGCCGGATAAGTAACTAAGACAGTATTGGCGTGCTAAGAGAAAGCTCAACATTTTTACTTGCGACTTATAGAATAATATGGCAAGTATTGTATTTGTAAAAAACGTGAGGTTTTGATCAAATATGACATAACGAATAAAGTGGGCCCGGCTATTCTGTCCGTCTGTCTTTCTGCCTGTTAACGCGCCTACAGCCTCAACCACTGCACTAGTTCGGTTTATTCCAACATTTTAAGGGCGTTGTTTGAGCAAATTTGGATGGGTCGTTTTTTAGATTATATTTTTTATTAAAATTTAGGGAAGCCACTACACAATTTGTTTGGCCAAAAAACCAAAAGTTTCAAAAGAGCTCCCACGATTTTTTTAGACATCCTCCTTAATTTTTTTTTATGAACACGGCTTCAAAGGCTGATTTTCGCAATCAGCATACTATTTTTTTTAAGGAATTACCTATATATTGCTCAAATAATATTTAGTACTCAAAAAGAATTTATTTTTTTTTTTTTGATTGTTTATTAAAAAATAATATTTTAAGCTTTTTTTTCAAAAATCTGTATCTCAGAAACGGATAAATATTACAAGTCGAAATTCAAACATAATACACATTTTTATAATATGTTCGTATATACTACATACCAAGATTGATTGTAGAAAACTTTTGAAAAGTTTTAATATACAAAAATTAATTAAAAAAAAAACAGCTTCAAGAATTTATTTTTTAACTAAGGGAATTAAAGTTTTTTTGAAACTTTATGGCATCAAATGTTTCACAGATAAAATGTTTTTATTTTTAAGGTAGGTAGATGTTTTCTTAATGTTTTTTGTGAGTTAAGTTTTGGATTACAGGAGCAAGTTCGTGCTACCCAATCGTGCACATTTTTTTAAAGATATGACATGCCAGTTGTCATGTTAAGAATATTCCGATCCATAAAATTTGTTTCTTTTTTAGAAATTTCAAAACACAAACATATTTTTGATACACCTTGTGATAACCTCAGAATTTAATGATCGCAAAATTAAGTCGTTTTTTTTTTTAAGTACGTATTAGCTTCTTTAATGTTTGAGTTTATGAGGTTATAAATTTTTGTTATCTACATACCTACTACTCACATATTGCAAGATATTTCGTTACATTTTTAAGCTTTAAAGTAAATAAATTTCAAAGTTCGTAAAATTTAGCCATAAACTTGATGGCACCTGTCGCATAAGTAGGAAAAAAGTAAACAAATTAATTCAATTTTTATCTCTTTATCCTTCCTTTATGACAGCAATGACATTGGAACCGAGTAAAAACGAAAACTTTGTCCCCAACGAGCTTCCAAGTTCCAATTGATCAATCAAGATTATATCACTTTATGCTAAACTGGGAAAATCAAGAAATCCAAAAACTAAGATTTTATCTTGCTGTTAAGTGCTAAAGTTGTACCCTACTTTTTTTTTGCTGTGATTTACAAAAGCAGAGGGAAAAAATAAATTTTGTTTTTATTTTCAGACAAAATGTTTGTCTGATTTACTGAAACATAAACAAAAGACAAAAACACTTTCTTCTTCTTCTGTTTTTTTTTTTTGCTTTCTTCTATTTCTTCAATATCAGGCCATCTTTTATCAGAGTTTTGGTTGAAGAAGAGAGACAAAGTTTTTGTTATTCTTTTTTATGGCTTTTGTTTTGTTATTTTTTTGGGTACCGTAGTCTTATTCACCTTTATTTAAACCAAACAGCATC
>CAKKXW010000246.1:0-36520 GCA_920937365.1 Sphaerophoria rueppellii | reverse complement strand
TGTTTAAGAAAAATTCGAAGGACCAGTCTCTCAAGTTTTATAAAAAGTTTAATTTTATTTATAACAAGAGAAACAACTTAAATGAATGATGAAACAGGAATGAAAATTACAAACAATCAAATTTGAAGAAAAAATAAATAGCTATAGCAACGATTTAGTGATTAAAAGAACAATACAGTGTTTTTCTGTGTACAGTAGTTTGAATTGATAGATATTCTCAAACATTCCGCCGCCCCTGAAACATTGTTTCAGCTAACGGGTAATAAAGCCAACTTATGAATTGGTCGAGTTAAGTTTCCATTGGCGGTGCGAAGAGTAACAACCCTTACAAGGCCATCTTCTCCGGGATGAACTTTGAGTATGAGCCCCAAGGCCCATTTTCCTGGTGGTAGGTTTGGCTCCTTAATGAGTACAAGGTCGTTTATCTTGAAATCACGTTGAAGTTGCGTCCACCGAGGTCTTTGTTGTAGAGATGTTATATATTCCATGCTCCAACGTTTCCAGTAACCCTGTATTTTTGATTGGAGGGACTGCCAATTGGACAGACGGTTTTGTGGTATCTGCAATAGAGATGGTTCCGGGATTGCAGAGTAGGATTCACCTATAATGAAATGAGACGGTGTTAAAGGGTCGAGATCATTGTCAGATTTTTGACATAAAGGTCGTGAATTTAATAAGGCTTCAATTTGTGTTAATAGGGTATAAAAATCTTCGAATGAAAGAATATCTGTTCCAATAACACGATGCAGATGTTGCTTAACAGATTTGACTCCCGCCTCCCAAAGACCACCAAAGTGTGGAGCTGACGGTGGTATAAAATGCCAAGTAATGGATTCGCGGGCGAGTGACTCTGCTATGATGGAATTATGTTGTTCACTGAGTATTAATTGGTGCATTTCCGAGAGTCTTTTTGCCGAACCGTGAAAATTCGTACCGTTATCGGAGTATACATGAGATGGTCTTCCGCGGCGCGCGACAAAACGACGAAGAGCTGCCAAAAAAGCGTCTGTAGTCAAGTCACTGACAAGCTCCAAATGTATAGCCTTAGAGGCAAGACACACGAATAGGGATATATAACCTTTAGTTTTAGTTGTTTTACGACCGATTTTTGTTTTTAACATGATGGGACCAGCATAGTCAACGCCACAATGAAGGAAAGGTCTGCTTTGTTGAATACGTGGGCCAGGAAGATTCCCCATCATCTGAGTGGACTGAGTTTTTCTTTGTTTGAAGCATTTGACGCATTGATGACTCAATCTGCGCAGAAGATTTCTGCATCCCAGAATCCAGTATTCTTGACGAATCAATGTGAATAAAGTTGACACTCCAGTGTGTAAATGCCGTTCATGAAAATCCCTTAGTAAAAGATTTGTAATGGTATGTCCTTTGGGTATTATGATTGGGTGTTTAACATTGAACGAGAGATTGGCTTGATCAATCCTACCACCTACTCTGAGGATTCCATCGCAGTCAACAAAAGGCGTAAGGTTAACGATTTTACTATTTTTCGGAAAATAACCATGATTGTTAAAAAAAATTATATCGTCTTTAAAATAGAAATTTTGTAACCATTTAATAATTTCGCGTTTGGAGTTCAATATTTCATATGGACTAAGATGCACTGATTGTTCATTAAGTTCTTTTCTTAACCGGGAACGAACACGATAAACGAAAGCGACGACACGAATAAGACGATACCATGACGAGACGCGAGATGAAATATTGTCAATGGGGTGGACATTATTGTTAATTATTTCGAGGTGAGAACATAAAGGTTGTTGTTTTTCTTCTTTTAAGCTTTCAGTAAGTTCTTTGAAATCAGTTATAATTGGCCATTGATCTTGAGGTTCTTTCAACCATTGGGGACCTGTCCACCAAATGGGGTGTTCAATTAAATTAGATGGTGTTATACCTCTCGAAGCACAATCAGCTGGGTTTTGAGCTGATTGTACGTGAGACCATCTGTTTCTGGGAATTGTATCGAGAATCTCAGAACATCGGTTTCCTACAAATATTTGCCATCGTCGTGGTGGGGATGATAGCCAAGATAGAACTACCTTAGAATCACACCAAGCAAAAACATTAGTAAATTCTGTTCTTAAGGACTTTTGTACGGACTGCAACAATCGAGCAAGTAAAAGAGCTCCACATAACTCTAGCCGAGGAATTGTGAGTTGTTTTAAAGGAGCAACTCTTGTCTTCGCTGAAACTATGTTTGTTTGGACTTGACCATTTAATGATATGAAGCGCGCATAAATAACTGCAGAATATGCCGACGACGATGCATCACAAAAGCCATGCAATTGAAACGAAGGGTTGGTAGTTCCTATAAACCGAGGTATACGAATGTCTGTTAACAATGGGAGTTCGTCACGATATTTACACCATTTCGATGCAACCGAGTTTGGGAGCGGATCATCCCATTCGAGTTTGAGAAGCCATAATTCTTGAAAAATTATTTTTAGACTAACGACAGACGGTGCTAAAAACCCGAGGGGATCGAAAATTCTTGCTATGTCTCTGAGAATTTGGCGTTTTGTTAGAGGACCATCACAAATTATGTTGAGGCGAAAAGAAAAAGTATCGAGGTGAGAGTTCCAGTTCAAACCGAGCACTTTAACGACGGAATCAGAATCACAACCGAGAGAAACGTCTAAGCTTTTGTTGAGTTCATTGGCTGGGAGCAGTTCTTTACAATTACTTTGCCATTTGCTTAACTCTAATCCACCTTTGCGAAGAAGTTCTATTAAGCTTTTAATTTTGAAAGCTGCATCAGGGAGTGAGTCGCCACCTGATGCCACATCATCGACATAAAAATCGTTTAATAAAATTTCCGCAGCTACCGGAAAGTCTTCTTTGTAATCATTCGCGAGTTGTTCCAAAACACGAACCGATTGATATGGAGCACACGCGGTACCGTATGTCACTGTGGATAACCGAAAATGTTCAATAGGGTCTCTCGATGATTTTCTCCAAACGATTCTAAGAAAGTCAGTGTCTTCATGCGCTATCCAAATTTGTCGGAACATTTTTACAATATCCGCAGTAAAAACGAATGCATGTCGACGAAATCTTAACGACACAGAAAAGAGGTCACGTTGAATAGGAGGCCCTATCATAAGCGAATCGTTTAATGAGTTACCATGAACGTCTTTATACGAACCATCAAATACGACGCGGAGTTTTGTTGTTGGACTGTCTAACTTTAAAACTGCATGATGAGGTAAATAAAAAACATTCGGTTTTGATATCTCATCTTTGGGAATTTTGGTCATGTGTTTAAGCGATAAATATTCATCCATAAATTTAGTGTATTGAGAAAAGAGGGAGACATTATTTGAAAATTTCCTTTCCATCGCCAATAATCTTGAAGTTGCACCTCTTAGAGTATCACCAAACGCTGGCGGCTTCTTGAAAGGAAGTTTCAAAATATACTTTCCATCAGTGGCTCTTCGATGTGTTGAAACAAAATGTTTTTCTATACCTTCAACATCGTCTGAAGTATTTACCCTTACACCAACTTCCTCTATGGACCAAAACGATTGCAAAATTGAATCAATGTCGACAGTTGAATGATTAGATTGGATATGCATTTTTGATTCTGAAAGTAGTTTCCCCGCTAACACCCAACCAAAAATCGTTTTTTGAGCAATGGGAAAGCCTTTTTGACTTCGAATGCTTTCATTTTCCAAGATATCCCAAACCTTATCCGCTCCAAGTAAAATATCTATATTGGCAGTTTGATTGAACATTGGGTCAGCTAGCTTAAGGTTTGAAATATGATCCCATTCTTCGATGTTGAAAGGAATAGCTGGTAATCGAGTTGTTATTGTAGATAAAACAAACGTTTCTACAGCGATGCTTGTATGGCAATGACACGAAACGATATTCAACGATATTAATCCTCTAGATTGTCCTGTGTTTGAGCCACCAATGCCCGAAATAGGAATGCGAGCATTTACTCTTTTAAGGCCTAGTCTTAGAGCACAAGCTTCACTTATGAAGGAGACTTGTGAGCCTGAGTCAATAAGTATTTTGACTTGTTGATAAATTCCATTGTTATCGAGAATCCTCCCAACAGCAGTGGGTAGTAGGGTTTGCGAAAAATATTGATTTGAGTTGTAGGTATGGTGTGAAATAACGGGACTTGAATTTTCAACTGAATTCGAAGTCGAACAATGAGCTCTAGGTATAAATTCTGGTGAAGGTTGCTGCAATGAGGGCAATGCAGGTTTCGATGTGGTGTTATGAACGAGACTATGATGTTTTGAATTGCATGTTTTGCATCTAGACTTTGAAAGACAATTTGTAGAAATGTGGCCACCATGTAGGCAGTTAAAACAAAGACGATTAGATTTTACGAATTCACGTTTGTTGTCAGCACTCATAGATAAAAAATCTTGACATTGATATAATAAGTGAGACATTTTACATTTTGGACATTGGTTTGGAGAGGTAACATGCAAAGTTTTAAACGCAGACGGCTTTTCTCTTGATTCACGAATGTTCTCTTTGCATGATTCAAAAGCTTCACACCTATTTTCCAAGAACTTCAAAAATTCAGTAATTGTCGGAGATTTCTTGTCTAGGCTATGAGTAGACCACGCTTGGCGAGTATTCTGATCAACCTTGTTGAGAAGAACATGGATCATCCAAGGATCTCTACTAAAGGACTCAAACGAGTCAAGACTTCGAACTATCTCATCAGACACATCAGATATATTTCGAAGTATTTTAACGTTTTGAGTTTGAACACATGGTTGATTCATAAAAGTCTCTATCAAACTGTTAATTATGAATCTGGGACGGTTGTATCTTGTTTCTAATCTTTCCCAAGCCTTTTCATACGTGGCATCTGACATAGGAATCTGGGATATAAGATTTAAGGCCTGACCCCGCAGATGAGAACGAAGCAAATGAAATTTTTCAATTGGTGTTAATGATTGTTTCTGATGAATTGTACTTGAAAACATATCTTTAAATGCAGGCCAATCGCGATAGTTAGCACCCGTGAATGGTTCAATATATATTTGCGGAAGACGATCAAACAAGATGTTTTGAGAAACGAACGAATTGTCTTTTTTTTCCGAAGTGGAGACCGAATCACTCGCGATATTTTGACGCTTACGAATGTGCGAAAGAAGTATTGTCTTTACCGATGTATATTTGGTTTCAAAGTCTTCAAAATCTTCCTCAGGGTCGACATACCCTTGAAGATTTGCGAATTCATAAATTTTTTCTTGCGAGTCATTAAATCTTCTCCAAAGAGAATCTAATTTTTCAATACGGATTTCAAGTGATTCCTTACTCTCGTTTTCAGGAATACTTTTTGCGAATGTAGCTGCTTTAGTAAGCGAACCTTTCAGATTACCCCGAACACGAAGGAGGACCGAGAGACTTTCTTCGGTACACATCATATTAGGCAATTAAGTATTTATGTAATGTTCACAATTGATTCCAATATGGTTTTTTCGATTTACGTTTTAATAATTTATAAATAAAGAATTAAATACATACATATGTCCATGGACGTTTACCAATACCAAATGATTTAGAATTATCTTGATGTTGCGTGTTGCTTGAACAACTTCCTTGGCATAATTGAAGATGAGCGATGTTTTTCTGTTGAATGTTCAGGAATGTTCCAGAATCCTACGATATGATGCGATGAAATACGATATGATGCGATGAAATGCGATGAACAACGATGAGCGAAAAGGATTCCGAAATTATCCCACAACAGCATGAAATGAATCAATGTCCAATAATGAAAAATCCAACATCCAGGATCCAGAATCCAATATCCAGAATCCAAAATCCGGCTCGAATTAAGGACCAAAAAATATGTTTAAGAAAAATTCGAAGGACCAGTCTCTCAAGTTTTATAAAAAGTTTAATTTTATTTATAACAAGAGAAACAACTTAAATGAATGATGAAACAGGAATGAAAATTACAAACAATCAAATTTGAAGAAAAAATAAATAGCTATAGCAACGATTTAGTGATTAAAAGAACAATACAGTGTTTTTCTGTGTACAGTAGTTTGAATTGATAGATATTCTCAAACAGTGACGATATTTTTAAATTTAAATCTGTTAGAAGGTTGATGCAGCCTGGTTCCGCCGCAGAAATTTTTGTGCACATCGATGAATCAGTAACGTATGAATGTTTTCGAAGAAATTTTCTTATGAACTTTGGACATTGCTACTCGATGTCAGAAATAATAGACAAAATGAGAAAGACAACATTTAATTCATCAAAATTATCAATTACTGGATACATATTGAAGATGCAAGAGCTCGCATCCAGAGCGGAAATCGATGAAAACCAAACCGTCCAGTTAATTATTGATGGATTTCATGATTATTCTTCCAATATTGCAGTCTTATATCCAGCGCGCACGATTGATGACTTAAAGAAATTAGCTCATCGTTACGCCCATTTAAGAAACCTTAGTTCTGCACGCAACACTTCGTCAATTCCCAATGCATCAACTTCAGTACATCGTATTCCAAAAATTAGAACTTCTGTTGATGAAACTGAGAAGAAAAATGTCATTTGTTACAATTGTTCTGGAACCGGACATTTATCTAAATTTTGTCCACATCCGAAAAGGACAAAAGGATCTTGTTTTCGATGCGGTTCAACTTCACATATAATAAGGGATTGTGAAAAATTGCCACCAACAAACTCCCGTATTGCTTTAATAGATGAGTTTTGTTCAGCTTCTGACGACCAACGCCGCCGTCACGATTATGATGCTGATGCCGACGCAGTTGTGAAGACTTTTAACGAAGTAAATACAGTAAGTGTTGCTTTTCTTAAATATGATTCTGTTGAACTTTGTATTCTGAAATTCCAATGGGAGTACAGTGCGAATCTTTGCAACCAACTGGTTATCATGGAGTTGGAAATTTTCCCGTATGCTCTTATGGAATTTTGAAATCGAAAATTAAATTTAATAGTTTTATACAATTTGTAGAGTTGTATGTTGTTCCCGATTCTTGTATCCCTTTTCCAATTCTTTTGGGGCGCAACTTTTTGCGTTCTTTTAACATTAAATTATGTTTTGTTCCGAATAAAATTCCAAAGCCAAAGATTGAAATAAATATTAATTCCGATATAAATAAAATAAAAATTAATAACCAAGTGTTACACTGTATTAACCGATCTTTTAATAAAAATGATTCCGATAAAGAACCGTGTTCTCTATGTTGCCTTTTGCCAAAAGCTATTATAACATCATGTAGCAAGATTAATAATATTGAAAATTATTCTTTACCTTATGTATTTCTTATCAATCTTATTGAAGAAAAAATAGATACATTTGATATAAACACAAAATTGGATTCCGAATATAAAAACAGAATTTTAGACATTATTTATTCCGATTATTTAAATGTCGCTGACATTCCTGAAATAAAACATGATTTTGCTATGAAACTTCATTTAACTTCAAACATTCCGATTAGTTTTTCTCCACGAAGATTATCATTTACAGATAAGCAAATTGTTGATAAGCATATTAATGAATTATTAAAAAATGGAACGATCAGACCAAGTGAATCATTACATTATATGCTTTTCCAATAGTTTTAGTTCCAAAAAAAGATGGTGAAAAACGGTTGTGTGTCGATTATCGACCCCTAAATAAAATTTTGGTTCGTGATAGTTTTCCTATTCCTGTTATTGATGATTGTTTATTAAAATTAGATGGAAAGAGATATTTTTCTACATTAGACCTTAAAAATGGTTTTCACCATATACCAATCCACGAAGAATCAATTCAAATGACTGCTTTTGTGACTCCTGATGGTCATTATGAATATACAAGGTTACCGTTTGGTATTAAAAAAGGACCTGCTTATTTTCAAAGATTTATGATATTTGTATTACGTCAATTTATAGATTAAGGTACCGTTGTTGTGTATTTTGACGATATTACGTTAGCCACCATTACGATTGAAGAACATATTGCATTACTTAAACGAGTCTTACGAAGGATGGCTGAATTTCGACTTCGAATTAAGCCAAATAAATGCAAGTTTTGTTACGAAGAAATAGAGTATCTTGGATTTACAGTCAATAAAAACGGAATAAGGCCTAATAACGACCACTTAACTGCAATTAAGCATCTTCCGATTCCGAAAAACGTAAAAGACTTACAAAAATGTTTGGGTTTATTTTCATACTTCCGTCGATTTATTCCGTCATTTTCAACAATTGCAAAACCATTGAGAGACTTAGTTAAGCCAAATGTTCCGTTCTGTTTTGACAAACAATGTATTGAAATTTTTGAATTCTTATGCAATAAGTTAGTAACAAGTCATTTGCTTGCAATATTCAGCCCAGAAAAGGAAACAGAACTACATTGTGATGCAAGTGCGCTGGGATTTGGTGGTATTCTCTTGCAACGCCAGGATGATGGTAAATTTCATCCAGTAGCGTATTTTTCAAAAGCAACTTCCGGATCTGAATCCAAATTCCATAGCTACGAATTAGAAACCTTAGCAATAATATACTCACTAGAAAAATTTCATAATTATTTAGATGACATACCATTCCGTACTGTAACTGATTGTGATTCATTAGCTCTAACTTTGGAAAGACAGAAGTTCGTACCACGAATAGCTAGATGGGCCCTCAAATTGGAACAATATGACTATTCTATTCAACATAGAAGTGGAACATTGATGGGACATGTCGATGCGTTGAGTCGCCATTTTCCAATTTCAATTAAAACAAGTAAAACGAAAGATCAAATTATTTCCGTTATTGATTCTGATAATATTGACCTACAGCTACATCTAACTCAAAATAGAGATGAAAATATTGTGCGCTTAAGAAACCAATTGGGTGTTACTTCCGTTCCGAAATTTGAACTTGAAAATGGCCTTGTTTATAGAAAATCCGATTCCGACAGATTACTTTTATATGTCCCAAATGAAATGGAAGTTAATGTTATACGTTCCGCACATGAAAAATTATGTCATTTAGGTGTTGATAAATGTATTGATGAAATTAAATTGCATTATTGGTTTCCGAAAATGAGGAAAAAGGTCGAAGAGTTCATAAAAAATTGTCTTAAGTGTATAATGTTCTCTATTCCGCCTCAATGTAAAAATCGTGTTTTACATTCAATTCCGAAAAAACCGATTCCGTTTGATACGCTTCATATTGACCATTTTTGACCTCTAAACGTAAGCATATTTTAGTAGTGGTAGATGCTTTTACGAAGCATATAAAATTATACGCTGTTAATTCGACAAGTACGAAAGAAGTTTGTGCTTCTCTCGATAAATATTTTGAATACTATAGCCGTCCTAGACGAATAATTAGTGATAGAGGATCATGTTTTACGTCTTTAGAATTTAGTGAATATCTTATTAAAAATAATATTGATCATGTCAAAATTGCAACGGGATCACCACAAGCAAACGGCCAAGTGGAGAGATCTAATAGAGTATTAAAATCAATGCTAGCGAAGTTATCAGAACCTTCACAACACTCTGACTGGACTAAAATGCTTACGAAAGTTGAGTTTGCTATTAACAATTCGGTGCATTCCTCCACAGGAGAATCGCCATACAAGTTACTTTATGGTATCCCGCAAAGAGGTATTGAAATTGATATCATTGCTGAATATCTCGACGATAAATTTGAAAAACACCCCCGAAATCTTGATCAAATCCGTACGAAAGCTTCTGCTTGCATTGAACACTCACAAAAACGAAATTCTGATTTAATTGCAAGAAATTTCCGACCACCAATTGTTTATTCGGAAGGAGATTTTGTTGTTATTAGGAATGTGGACAATACAATCGGAACGAATAAAAAGTTTTCTCCAAAGTTTAAAGGTCCGTATAAAATACATAATGTACTTCCGAATGATAGATATGTTATAAGGGATATTGAAAACTGTTAAATGACACAGCTTCCATACGATGGCATAATTGAAGCTTCTCGTTTGCGAAGGTGGGCAGATTGGCGGCAGGAACACGGAACAGAATCGGATTCAGAATAGGAAAAGCAACATTTTGTGATATTATTTTTCTTTTTCTATATATAATTTTGTTGATTTATTTAAATTAACTAATTTGTTTATATTCACTCCAATCGAGACGATTGGAAGTCAGGATGGACGAGTTGTAGTTGTTTTATTATTTTGTTGTCATTTAACTATTCTTATCTATATTAACTGATTACTGAATTATTCATACTTGTTATTACACTACTTGTTATTTAAATTTTAAAAAAATCATTTTTATTTTTCAAAGAGAAAAATCTGAGCTTTAAAATGTATCTTTATTCAATAAATCTTTTGAACAAATAAACACCTATTATATGTTATATTATTATTTTTGTTTTATTATGACTAGAAATGCTATTTTTGTGTTTTGTTGTTTTAGTTATTAATAATAAAACGAAAGAGTTCCTGAAACTGTAAAAGTATTTATGTAGAACATGTATTTCTTACTTTTATGTAATACTAATAAAGCAAATGTTTTTTTTTTTTTTTTTTATTCTGAAAAATACTAACCCCTAACTAAACCCTAATAGAAAGACCCAAAATTAGACCAAGTATAGGTGTGAGAAGTACAGCTCCTTGTCGACAGGAGTCGTTGTGACAGTTGTTTACAACCATAACCCTTCTCCAGTATTGAGGGAGTGTGCTGAAGTAGCCCAGGCCTTAAGGGCATAAGCTTCGGCGTCAGTAGAGACTCCAGGGACCTTGAACTTGAGGGCCTTAGAAGGTGTTTCAGGACCATCTTTGGTCGATTTTTCCATTTCGTGCAAGCGGTGCGAAGGAAAATCCAAAAGTTGGGGATGAGTGAGCGGTATAGCACCTCCCATATGGCTCTGAGAAAATTCATCGCTCTATGCTTCTGCCGATCAGAGGATGTTTGAGAGCGGTATGACACGCTAGCGTTAAGCTTCAGAGGAAATTTCGGTGACACAGAGGAACACCGAAATTTTCTCTGATATTTTGAATGCACTCGGATTGGAAACCAAGTGAACAGACCACGTTGGAAAATCTTCCACGCACTAACAACAGTGTAGAGTCGAGGCACAAGCAGTTCCAGAGTTCACTTGGTTACCAGCATCCGAATGTATTCAAAATACTGAAGGCCCTTCAAGCAGAGCATGTTCATTCTCATGCTCTGTTTGAAAGGATTAACGCGGGCGTTGTCATGCCGTTGTATTCGAGGGCTGAATATAGGCAGGCCATCGAAAGGCTCCTGCACATAATCAGCCTATATGATTCCATATCGGCAGAAGCGAGTACCCATTATGATGGTGAGTAAAAGCTGCCCCTTTGATATATATATATATATATATGTTTTATTATGACTAGCAATGCTACTTTTGTGTTATGTTGTTTTAGTTATTAATAATAAAACGAAAGACTTCCTGAAACTGTAAAAGTATTTATGTAGAACATGTATTTTTTACTTTTATGTAATACTAATAAAGCAAATGTTTTTTTTTTTGTTTTTTTATTCTGAAAAATACTAACCCCTTACTAAACCCTAATAGAAAGACCGAAAATTAGACCAAGTATAGGTGTGAGAAGTACATATATATATATATATATTATATATATATATACATATATATACATATATATATATAAATAAAAATAAGTAAAAATACAAAAAATGCTATTTTTGTGTTATGTTGTTTTAGTTATTTTTTGTAGTGTCCGTAGCTTAGTGGTTAGGTGCGTTGGCTGCTAAGCCGAACGTCATGGGTTCGAATCCTACTCGGGCCCAAAGTTTTTATTTCATCTTTCACGGACTCTGCCTCTTGCGAAGAACTCACAAGACTTCCAAGAGTATTATCTGTCATGAAAAAGTGCTTCTCAACTTTGCCGTTCGGAATCGGCGTAAAATTGTAGGTCCCCTCAATTCTTCACACGCACCTAGAGAATTGTTGATGAGAGTAAGCCACTTAGGCCTTGGCTCTTCAAGAGCTGTTGCGCCACCCTATTTTTTTTTTTTTTTTTTGTTTTAGTTATTAATAATAAAACGAAAGAGTTCCTGAAACTGTAAAAGTATTTATGTAGAACATGTATTTTTTACTTTTATGTAATACTAATAAAGCAAATATTTTTTTTTTTTTTTTTATTCTGAAAAATACTAACCCCTAACTAAACCCTAATAGAAAGACCGAAAATTAGACCAAGTATAGGTGTGAGAAGTATATATATATATATATATATATATATATATATATATATATATATTTATTTATATATATATTATATATATATATATATAAATAAAAATAAGTAAAAATACAAAAAAAAATAAAAACATGTATAAAAAGTGCATGAGTGAAAAAAACAAACGACATCAACGAAAAAAAATACGAAAACTAAAACAAAATTTAAAAATAACAAAACACTATAAACAAATCATAAAAATATTAAGAAATGCATAATAAAGAAAAGAAAACAAACAAGAAAAAATATACAAACTGCATTTTTTAAGACAAACCAACAAAACCAACAAGAAAAAATGTGCTTGACTGGGTCGTACGAACTTGCTCCTGCATGCTAAAACTAAATATTGTTGTTGTTGTTCTTTAATTTTAAGATAGACAGAGTTGCTCTTTAATTTTTAGGTGATCTTTAGAAAACAAATTATTTGTTGATGTTCAGGTTTTCGAGTATTTTATTTTCTTGGCTAAGATGATTGCTTCAATGTATTAAAATGAATTTTAATTTTGTACATGCAATGTATGTCCCTTCTACCGATCGACGTCCATTCTCAGCTAAAGACTTCAAAAATTTATATGTAAATAACAAATACGTTCATATATAAGTACCAACATAGGTATTTATTGAGTTTTGTCTTTTGTATGAACGTGAGAAAACTGATTCAATTATTTGGCCGCAAGCACCAGCTTATACTTAACTCACAAAAAAAAAAATCAATATATAAAAATAATTAGAATTTATTAATAAAAATAAAATTTGAAAATGTACCTCGTAAATACATTTAATTCCAAGCATTTAAACGCAAAAAAATTCAAACCTTATTTTTGATTTATTGATATTTTTTTTGAAAATCGTCGGAACCGTTTTTTCTTAAATTAATTTCTTATATATATTTTTTTTTTAGAAATGTCTTAAAATTAATTTGGGTATGCAGTTTTCAAGACCATGTAAATATACATATTATACTTCAATTAAGATTTTTAAAATTGATCCATTTTTGAGATACAGATATTGAAAAAAAACAACAATTAAAAATACAAAAACAAATTTGAAATTTTTTTGAATACTTAATATTATTTGAACAATATATATGTACGTGCTTTAAAAAAAAACTTGATCGGACTTTCATTTTTCGAGAAAATCTAATAACAAAAAAACGGTTCTATGGGAGGTACCGTTTTGGAGCAATAAAAACATTTTTTACATAAAATATATGAATGTTTAAAAAATAAATAAACTCGATGAAGTTTAAATAAAAATGGTAGAAGCCGTTTTGAAGAAATTGGAAGATTTGGTTTTTGGCCAAAAAAAAAAATGTGGTTGCTACCCTAAATTTTGATCTTAAAACAAAAATATAAAGAATGGGATATGAGGTTTTGCTCAAACCTCTAATTTTCAAATTTGAAGTCAATCGGAACAGTAGTTAAGGCTGTATATGCCTGCAAACTTCCAGACAGACAGATAGACGGAATCGCCGGACCCACTTATACAAATAAAAACTCAAAGAAGTAAAGAATAAAAAACAGCAAAAAATCAGAAAAATATAAAGACATGAATACAGCATGAAAAAACAACAAAAAAAAAAAAAACAAAAACTTAAAAATAACAAAACGAACATAGACATATACAAACATATCATTAAAAAATGTGCACGACTGGGTCGTATGCGAACTTGCTCCTGTATTCCAAATTAATTAAGAAAATAATAGAGTGGCGTGACAGCTCTTGAAGTGCCAAGGTCCAAGTGGCTTACTCTCATCATTTCATCAAAAATTTTCTGAGAGCGTGTGATGCCGATTGCGTTGTTGATACTCTCGGAAGTTTTGATAGTTCTTCGCAAGAGTCAGTGTCCGTGAAAGATGAAATAAAAACAAACGGTACAACAAAATCCTAGCAGCAGTTTTTTTTTTTTAAATAAATTTTTTACATATACAATTTTTCGAAAACGGCTTCAAATTAATTTGGGTATGAAGTGTTCAAGGGCATTAAAATATACACATTTTATAAGTATATTTCGATTTTTAATATCGGTCCTTTTTTGAGATACAGAATTTTGAAAAAATAGTTGAAAAATATTTTTTTTTAAATACAAACAAATTTTTAAAAGTTTTTTGAAAACGAAATATTATTTGGGCAGTATATACGTTCTTTCATAAAAAAATATGCTGATATTTTTCGAGAATCTTATAACAAAAAAATGCCATATTTTCTATATGTCCCAAGTAAAAAATGTGCACGACTGGGACGCACGAACTAGAGGCCGTCCATACAAAACGGTCCATCTTAGGAGTGGGGAGGTGTCATGCTCAGCGTGACAAGATGTGGTAAGGGGGAGTTGGGGTCTACGTCATCGTGAGATTCGCCACAGTTAGACTAATAAACCTTCCTTATTTGCTGTTTATACTTATATAAAAATTAATCGCTGTTTGTTAGTCTCGTTTAAGATTGGCAACGGCTGGACTGATTTATTTTATTTTGGGCTCGATGAGAAGCTTTTAAAAAATGCACAAACACACGTGATATGAGCAAAATTCATTTTTCCAAACTTTTTGAGAAGTTAAAACAATGTAATCTGTTTACTTTTATTAACATCTTTCTTCAAATTTTAAATACTATTGAAGAAAGTTTTCGTTTTTGTTAATGACGTAGGAAATAGAATATGAGAAACAGGGGTGAACGCAGAAAAAAATTTCGGTAGGGGGGGGGGGGGGTTGAAAAAATATATACAGTCAGTCACAAAAGTAAGTACACAGTATGCATTAAACTACTTTCTGTTGCAATAGCTTCATGATTGCAATTATGTTGGCCTTGAAACAAGTTTGATCTGTTGTCCACCATGTATTCAGTTTGGATACATGCAAAAAAGGACCGTTATGTAAGCTCAACTCGTTGCTTTGGAGATAGCTTACAAAATTAAACTAATTTTTATGACAAAAGTAAGTACACAGTTAGAATATTCCATTGTAACACTTGCACAAATACGCACAATTTTGAAAAAAAGGTGAGTTTTTTTTCCAATTTTACATTTCCTTTATTTGTTTTGATTGTTTTTATGCAAAATTAACACTTAAATAGGACAAAAGTTGATATGGCTCCTAGAGGTAACCAACTTTCACAAGATTTGAAGGATTTGATAATCAAGCATCATCTAGAAAACAAAAACAAAAGGGATATTGCAAAAAAAATTGATAAAAGCCCATTTACAATTCATTAAATAATAACAAAGTACCAACGTACAGGAAACACTAAAAATAAAGCCCGCAGCGGACGCCCACGTATCTTAACACCTGCAGAAAATCGAATCATTATCCGGAAAAACAAAAGTAAACCTAAATTAAGTGCCCCAAAAATACAACAACAAGTCTCTGAAGAAATTGGTAAGCAATGTAACCCGCAAACTATTCGGCGAATTTCAAAAAGTGATGGTTACAATGGTAGAAACATCAGAAAAATACCTTTTATAAATAAAATAAATAGAACAAAAAGAATTAAATTTGCAAAAGAGCATCTCAAATATAATGCAACATTCTGGAACACCGTTATTTTTTCAGACGAGAAGTTTAACATTCATGGCTCGGATGGAAGGGGTAAAGTGTGGATCTATCCACACGTTCCAGAATGTTGCATTATATTTGAGATGCCCTTTTGCGAATTTAATTCTTTTTGTTCTATTTTTTTTATACAAGGTATTTTTATAATGTTTCTACCATTGTAGCCATCACTTTTTGAAATTCGCCAAATAGTTCGGGGGTTACATTGCTTACCAATTTCTTCAGAGACTTGTTGTTGTATTTTTGGGGTACTTAATTTAGGTTTAGTTTCGATTTTCCGGATAATGATTCGATTTTCTGCAGGTGTGAAGATACGTGAGCGTCCGCTGCGCGCTTTATTTTTAGTGTTTCCTGTACGTTGGTACTTTGTTATTATTTTATGAATTGTAAATGGGCTTGTATCAATTATTTTTGCAATATCTCTTATGCTTTTGTTTCCTAAATGATGCTTGATTATCAAATCCTTCAAATCTTGTGAAAGTTGGTTACCTCTAGGAGCCATATCAACTTTTGTCCTATTTAAGTGTTAATTTTGCATAAAAACAATCAAAACAAATAAAGGAAATGTAAAATTGGAAAAAAAACTCACCTTTTTTTTCAAAATTGTGCGTATTTGTGCAAGTGTTACAATGGAATATTCTAACTGTGTACTTACTTTTGTCATAAAAATTAGTTTAATTTTGTAAGCTATCTCCAAAGCAACGAGTTGAGCTTACATAACGGTCCTTTTTTGCATGTATCCAAACTGAATACATGGTGGACAACAGATCAAACTTGTTTCAAGGCCAACATGATTGCAATCATGAAGCTATTGCAACAGAAAGTAGTTTAATGCATATTGTGTACTTACTTTTGTGACTGACTGTATATTATATTATTTTCTATTTTGAATATCCAATGTTTATTTTTCTTCTTTGGCACTATGTATGAACAACAATTAAATATATACACATATGTAGGTATCTACATATCATACATTTTTGGTTTGATGTATAGAACATTTTTTATAAAGTGAAATCCAAGCGCATTGGTACTTTTGTCATAATATTTATAAATAAAATAAATAAATAGAGTGGCGCGACAGCTCTTGAAGAGCCAAGGCTTACTCTCATCAACAATTCTCTAGGTGCGTGTGAAGAATTGAGGGAACCTACAATTTTACGCCGATTCCGAACGGCAAAGTTGAGAAGCACTTTTTCATGACAGATGATACTCTTGGAAGTTTTGTCAGTTCTTCGCAAGAGGCAGTATCCGTGAAAGATGAAATAAAAACTTTGGGCCCGAGTAGGATTCGAACCCACGACGTTCTGCTTAGCAGCCAACGCACCTAACCACTAAGCTACGGACACTACCATAATATTTATAACACCTTCATAATCGATGTCAATTTCTTTGTAGATGTTAAGTTACATCGAGCCGTTTAGCTGTTCCTCGCCAGTTTTGCTTTGCAGATAAGTCTTCAATCTGCGCAGACATGAGATAGACCGCTCACTTGTAGCCACAGATACTGGCAGTGTCGCACCGATTTGCATATAGCGATGAACTGTCTTGTATAAAGAAGCATCGCAAACATATGAGGCGTCTATAAAGTTTTTGGTCTGTTTTTCATTTGACATACTCATGCAATGTCTGCAACTTTAGTTTATTTAACACTACGTTTTACCCTCCATATACTGCAAACTTGAATTTTTTAACACTTATACTCTTGCAGCAAACTTGCTTTTTACTTGTTAGACAATTGTATCATTATTACAATTACACTCAAGCTCTTGCAGCCAACTTGCTTTTTTTAGTTTGTATTTCACGCATACTCTTGCAGTTAACTTGCTCTTTACTTTGTAGTCAATTGTCATTTTGACAGCGTGGTTTACTATCTTGTTATAACTGATATTATCAGTGAGCAAATATTTCAACAGTTCTTTTCATATCTTCTTCACCAAGTTTGCAACATTTTTCTGGCAAAATATTTTGAATTTTGGAAATTAATTCACGATGGTCGAGGAATCGATTTTTTAACTGAACCAACAAATGGTCCAAAAAAGGCACATATACAGAATGACGAAAATATTCGTCGTTTTCGTGCAGACACAAATAGGTACACTTACTAAGAATTTTAAATTTTGAAAAAAATAATCACATGTTTAAATCGTCTATTTCTTGTCCTAAACGCTTGTATTTCGAACATTAAAACCATACAATTGATTTTTCGAATGTTAAGAATAAAAAAAAATTCTGAAAGAATTTAATTTTTATTTTAGCGTGGACTTTTTTTTGTAAATGACTCGTTTGTCAAGCTTCTGGGACTCGAAAATATTTTTCCCTGCGGTAAGGCTGGCCCAAAGTGACAGACTCTCTCCACAGCAAATACGAGACTAAAGGCACGATTGTATGCGTACTATTTCGATTTTTTCTTGTGTGTTTTTTTTTAAAAGATTTATTAAGATTTTTGATAAGTTATAGTGCAATTATATGTTAAAAATGCAAAGAATCAATATAACGTATTTATTTTTTGTATTACATGCATTTTTTTGTATAAATAAATAATATAAATAAAGTGGCGCAACAGCTCTTGAAGAACCAAGACCAACAATTCTCTAGCTGCGTGTGAAGAATTGAGGGGACTTATAATTTAATGCCGAATCCGAACGGCAAAATTGAAAAGCACTTTTTCATGACAGATTGATACTCTTGGAAGTTTTGTCAGTTCTTCGCAAGAGGCGGTGCCCGTTAAAGATGGAATAAAAACTATGGGCATGAGTAGGACTCGAACCCATGACGCTCACTTGTAGCCACAGATACTGGCAGTGTCGCACCGATTTGCATATAGCGATGAACTGTCTTGCATAAAGAAGCATCGCAAACATATGAGGCGTCTATAAAGTTTTTGGTCTGTTTTTCATTTGACATACTCATGCAATGTCTGCAACTTTAGTTTATTTAACACTACGTTTTACCCTCCATATACTCCAAACTTGAATTTTTTAACACTTATACTCTTGCAGCAAACTTGCTTTTTACTTGTTAGACAATTGTATCATTATTACAATTACACTCAAGCTCTTGCAGCCAACTTGCTTTTTTTAGTTTGTATTTCACGCATACTCTTGCAGTTTTGACAGCGTGGTTTACTATCTTGTTATAACTGATATTATCAGTGAGCAAATACTTCAACAGTTCTTTTCATATCTTCTTCACCAAGTTTGCAACATTTTTCTGGCAAAATATTTTGAATTTTGGAAATTAATTCACGATGGTCGAGGAATCGATTTTTTAACTGAACCAACAAATGGTCCAAAAAAGGCACATATACAGAATGACGAAAATATTCGTCGTTTTCGTGCAGACACAAATAGGTACACTTACTAAGAATTTTAAATTTTGAAAAAAAATAATCACATGTTTAAATCGTCTATTTCTTGTCCTAAACGCTTGTATTTCGAACATTAAAACCATACAATTGATTTTTCGAATGTTAAGAATAAAAAAAAATTCTGAAAGAATTTAATTTTTATTTTAGCGTGGACTTTTTTTTGTAAATGACTCGTTTGTCAAGCTTCTGGGACTCGAAAATATTTTTCCCTGCGGTAAGGCTGGCCCAAAGTGACAGACTCTCTCCACAGCAAATACGAGACTAAAGGCACGATTGTATGCGTACTATTTCGATTTTTTCTTGTGTGTTTTTTTTTTTAAAGATTTATTAAGATTTTTGATAAGTTATAGTGCAATTATATGTTAAAAATGCAAAGAATCAATATAACGTATTTATTTTTTGTATTACATGCATTTTTTTGTATAAATAAATAATATAAATAAAGTGGCGCAACAGCTCTTGAAGAACCAAGGCCTAAGTGGCTTACTCTCATCAACAATTCTCTAGCTGCGTGTGAAGAATTGAGGGGACTTATAATTTAATGCCGAATCCGAACGGCAAAATTGAAAAGCACTTTTTCATGACAGATTGATACTCTTGGAAGTTTTGTCAGTTCTTCGCAAGAGGCGGTGCCCGTTAAAGATGGAATAAAACTATGGGCATGAGTAGGACTCGAACCCATGACGTTCTGCTTAGCAGCTAACGCACCTAACCACTAAGCTACGGACACTACATTTTTTGTATGTTTAAGTTTTTTTTTGAAAATTTTGAGCTCAACGGAATCTTATATTCGAAATCTGAGCCCATGAAACCCACCTCGACTCAGACCTGAGCATTGTATCTAACTCTCATTTAAAAAGCTTTGGAAAACTAACACATTTTCACTGGGTTAGTACAAAACGACCAAATTGCAGCTTGTAGGCAAAAAGAGATCGAATACCTGAAGTCGCGACTCCAGGTTTTTTTTTTTTTTTATAATCTGCACACACTCAAGGGGTTTCTGTACCCTTATTATGCCATAGACACAGTGAGTGCTTTAGGAAAGCGGGAAGGGGTTGGAGAGGAGGTGCCGGTGTACATTGGTTTTAAATTCCTGAACACTGCAATGATCGGGAAAGACAGAGTGTGGAAGAGAGTTCCACATTCGCGTAGTACGGCTAAAGAACGATTCTCTATACTTGAGCGTACGACCGAAGTTGGGCTCGAGGGTAAACTGATGGGCATTCCTGGAAGCGCGGGTATTACGGTTGAATTGTTTAAGGGGTGGAATGCAACTGGCTATTTCACTAGAGCAGTTACCGTAGAAGTAACGATAAAACAAGGAGAGACACGAAACGTTACGACGGTGTTCCAATGAAGTGAATGAGTTAGTGATCTCTCTATCACCAATCATTCTTACAGCTCTTTTTTGTATTCCATCCAATAGGCTTAAGTAAGTAGCTGGAGCACCAGCCCAGAGATGGGAATTGTACTCAAGCTTTGGACGGATATAAGTCTTGTAGATAATAGCCAGATCAGACGGGGAGAAAAATTTCTTGCACCGTCTTAAGAAACCCAAACATCTTGCGGCATTTTTAGCGACATCGCGTATGTGCTCGGACCACAGGAGGTGGTCAGTGATGCTCATACCGAGAATCTCGAGATGTTCGGTCTCATTGATGCAAGTGCCACTCATGGACAGTGGCAAGGGGGGTATATCTCGCTTTAACGATACAAGACAGCATTGAGTTTTCGAAGCATTAAACTCTACACGGTTTTTAAATCCCCATTGTACAATGCTGTTTAAGTCAGAGTTTAATGAGCTTATCATATTTTGCCGTTGCAGTTCCACATCCGAAGAGGAGGGATGTGAATCTGGAAACGAATATGAGAAGCTAAGGGTACTATCGTCAGCGAAACAATTTATTGGATTAGAAGTAACAGACAGGAGATCATTAATAAAAATGAGAAAGAGGGTCGGAGACAAAACGGAGCCCTGGGGCACACCAGCATTTATATTGTGGGTTTCAGACTTGAATCCGTCCAATACAACTTGTATTGAACGATTCGAAAGAAAGTTTCTAATCCAACGAAGTAGGGATTCATCGATTCCGAAGGCACGCATTTTCGATAAAAGAGCAAGATGCCAGACTTTATCAAATGCCTTTGAAATATCAAGTGCAACAATCTTACTTTCTCCAAAACGATGTAAAGATTTGTTCCACTGTTCGGTGAGATAAACCATCAAATCACCAGTGGACCTGTTGCTGCGAAAGCCGTACTGCCGGTCATTAAGAAGCTTTCGGTCTTCGAGATATTTCTTGAGCTGATAATTTATCAGCGTTTCCATGACCTTAGAAAGAAGGGACGTAAGTGCAATCGGACGATAATTGGAGGGAGAGGAGGATTCGCCTTTTTTTGGAATAGGCTGGACAAATGCTGTTTTCCAACTGCTCGGAACGAGCCCAGAAGAATAGGATAGACGGAAAAGCTTACGCAAGGGTTTTGCCAGCGTGGAAGAACACCTCTTCAGAATAATAGCGGGTATCGAGGGCTCAGCTGGTAGAGAAAAAATGGATCTGAAATATTACCTTTTCACCCATTTACCTTCTTGCTTCCGCTTGGTTTTTCCATATTCCAATAATTGCAAAGCTTTGTTTATCTTCTATTTTTATTTTCTTTTAATGATCGATTTCTAATATTGATGTGTTCATTCGAATTAATCAATAATATATAATATTTTTTGAACGACAAATATTTCAGTTAATTTTTAGTTAATTTAAATTCAAAATACAACAGTAATTTTATCTAACATACACTTATAACAATTAAGTGTATCGCTCCATTCCCGGGCACTTCCACATTCTGCCGTATGCAAATGTACGGAAGTGACTGACGCCACGGTACATTCCCCCCTTGAAGAGTCAGCAGATTCTTCAACTATGTCAAATGGCAGTAGAACTAGTTTTTGCACTGACCGCATAACTCGTCGTTTCTTGCCTGCTACTTTAAGCTCAACGTTTCGGACGTGACCATCTGTTCCAGGGAATGTCTTTGTAATACGACCTGTTGGCCAAAAAGTTGGTGCTGCATTCTCATCTTTAATTAATACCAGATCACCCAGTTTCAAGTCTTTCCGCGCTATTTTCCATTTTGAACGCTGCTGAAGTTCATTCAAATATGTTTGATGCCACTGCTTCCAAAACGATTGAGACAGTTGCTGTGTGATAGCATATCGTCGTAATACATTCTTGTGCGTTTCTTCAATTCGCTCTCCAAATAATTGCTTCAAAGGCCTCCCGCAAATAAGATGTCCGGGGGACAAGAAATCTAAATCATTTGGGTCATCAGATATAGCTGTTAGTGGTCGGGAATTCAAAATTGCACTTATTTGTGCTAATAGTGTTTGAAATTCACTACTTGATAGCTTTTGTTTTCCAACAACTCGACGCAGATGGTATTTCATAGCTTTCACCTTTGACTCCCAGAGCCCACCTTGATGTGGTGCCGAAGGCGTAATAAAGTGCCACTTCACTCTCAATTCCCTTATTTGTTTATATGCTTCAGAGTCAATTTGCGACCAACTGTTCACCATTTGAGCTAGTTCTTTTTCTGCGCCAACAAAAGATGTTCCATTGTCACTCCATAAATGGGTGCAGCTACCACGAATACCAGTAAACCGAAGAAATGCGGCAATAAAGGCCGATGATGATAAATTCTCCACCAGTTCCAGGTGAACAGCTTTAGTTGACATACAGACAAAAACAGCAACATACTTCTTCTCAATTATTTTGCATCTTCCACCTCGTGCCTTAACTTCGAATGGACCAGCATAGTCAACACCACTATGTGCAAATGGTGAACTTTGCTGTATACGGTCTGCAGGAAGATTTCCCATAATTTGTTCACATGTTCTCTGTCCTTGTCGTATGCATGGGTAGCAACGAGAAATGAAAGTACGCACTGCACGTCTAAGATTAGTTATCCAGAATCTCTGTCTTAAGGCTGCTGCCATGATTTTGAATCCTCCATGTAAGGTCTGCTCATGTGCTTCTCGAATGAGTAGTTTAGCCAGATGACTTAAATCCGGAAGTATAATAGGGTGCTTCTGCTCAAATGTCAATGTTGAATGCTCCAATCGGCCACCTACTCGTATAACTTCTTTTTGGTCAATAAACGGATTGAGTCCAAGCAATTGACTTTTTACTGGAATGGGTTCCCCACTGCGTAAAGCTTTTAATTCTGGTCCATAGTTCACAAATTGTTCTCGCTTGACCCATGAGGTAATTGCTTGTTCCTCCTCTGCTTCTGTTACATCACCTATCTCTCTTTTACACGTATTTTCTCCGCGTAATTTGAGGTTATTTATGTATCGCCAGAGCCACGCAGTTCGTCTAATAAGGCGGCGCCAAGAAGATGTTCGCGTTAATAAATCAGACATAGCGTTCTTCAAAGTACTCTCGCCACGAATTTCAAAGACCGCTACATTTACCAATGCCTTTTGAATCGGTCGCAATTTCTTATCGTTAGCTATTTCTAACCAATTAGATTTCATTTCAGCATAAACCTCTCTCTCGATAAGTACTGAAAATTCTGGTCTATGTATGGGCCATTCTGATTCGTTTTTAACTAACCACTCTGGACCGTTCCACCACATCCACAATGATTCCAGCTTTTCTGGCGCCACACCGCGACTCAATGAATCCGCCGGATTGTCAGCAGTAGCTACATGCCGCCATTCACAATTAGCTGTTAGGTTTTTGACTTTTTGGATACGATTGTGAACAAATGGTTTGAGCGTTTCAGGGTCTTTTTCCATCCAGTTTAAGACTATTGAAGAGTCGGTCCAAAGAACTGTTCGACTATTTTCAAAACTACATGCCTTTCTTACCACTTCCAAAAGTTCACTTAACAGTACTGCAGCGCAGAGTTCCAAGCGTGGAACTGATACCATTTTTACAGGAGCCACTCGCGATCGAGATGCGAGCAGTGTTCTCATCGTTTTATCTTCCTGTTCAACTTTAATATAAAAAACGGCTCCATAAGCTGATTCAGAAGCATCAGCAAATCCATGCAGTTCAAAACTGTGTTGAGGTGCAGTTCCAAGCCAACGTGGTATTCGAATACGAGCGAGTGCTGGTAACTGTGATTGGAATTCCAACCAATCGTTGCCAATTTTTTCTGGAACTTGTGCATCCCAACCTACTTTTGACTTCCATATGCGTTGCATTATAATCTTCGCCCTTACGATAGTTGGACCTAGATAACCATTTGGATCAAATAACTGTGCAATTTGCCTAAGGATATCCCGCATGGTCATCTTCTGCTGTTCTTTTGGTGATTGTGGTTGAAACTTGAAAGTCAGTTCATCAGTACTAGGTAACCATCTTAGACCTAGGACGGTCGTATCATTAAATTCTCCCAACTCGACTACTTGTGCCACCTGCGTTGAATTCGTTGGCACAACATTGACACCATTGGAATGCCACTTAGTTAATGGAAACCCACCGTTGCCTAGAATCTTCGACATTTCGATACATAGAAGGTGTGCTTCTTCTTCGTTATCAGCACCTGTTATACCATCGTCCATATAAAAATCCTTTTCAATTG
Source organism: Sphaerophoria rueppellii (assembly GCA_920937365.1). Classification (NCBI taxonomy): domain Eukaryota; kingdom Metazoa; phylum Arthropoda; class Insecta; order Diptera; family Syrphidae; genus Sphaerophoria; species Sphaerophoria rueppellii. Next base: position 11,786 of record CAKKXW010000246.1, on the reverse strand, counting down.
TTCGTGCTCCTCTTGGGAATAAGTCTTTTTGATCTCGTGCACACTGTATCATTGCACGGACTGCACAGTGCGGTGCTGAAGCCATACCAAAGGTCACTCTTGTCAACCAATATTCCTTCAATTCATCTTTTGGACTTGATCTCCAAAATATTCGCTGGACATCCCATTGTTCTTTGATGACTTCAACTTGAAGATACATCTTCTTTACATCCGTCGTAATTCCGATTCGATGTGTACGGAACCGCATAATCAGATTAAATAAATCGTCTTGCAACTTTTCACCAATCATTTGAGCTTCGTTTAGAGAAATGCCATGGTCTGTCTTACACGATGCATCGAAAACGACACGAAATTTCTTTGTCACTGCATGATGTGGAATATAGTAGCACCATCCTTTTGGTTCGCGATATACTTCAAGTAAATGGCCCGCTATCATCATTTCATTCATACTTGCGACATATTTCTCATGCAATAAAGGTTCACGCTCAAAGCGTCGTTCTAATGAGAATAAACGTCGCAGAGCAATTTCGCGTGATGATCCAATTTCATCTATGTCACTGCGAAATGGAATGCCAACAACATATCTGCCTCCTGAAGATCGGTAATGATGGTTCATAAAAAAATTCTCACACTGCTCTTGTTCGTTAGTTCGAACTTTAACTTCTGGTATATGTTCTACTTCCCAAAATCGATTAATTAACAATGCTATTTCTTCATCTTTTGTAGGTGCAAAGGTTGAAGATACATGTGCGTCTTGTATTGGCCATACACCTCCGCCATATACTAACCAACCTAGCCTCGAACTTTGGATAATGATACCAAATTCATTTGTTGACATGACGTCCTGCATAATTATCGACCAAATTCCAGCACCAAGAATAATGTCAACAGACCCAGGGATATTAAAGTCTGGATCAGCTAGCTCCAGTTCAATATTTTTTGGAATAAAATCAATGGGAACACGTGTATTTGGTAATAAGTTCATAGATAATTCTGGTATCACAAGTAATTCAATTTCTGCTATCGGCTTATCATTGAAGCGAGAGAGCAACTGACAACACACTTTTTTTGTGACTGGTTGTATTGATGAGCTGTTAACTCCCAAAATTCGCATATGACATTGTTTTGTTAGCAGAACTTCAGTTTGTACGACTCTTTTCGAAATAAGATTTACTTGAGAACCGGAATCACACAACGCTCGAATGGGATCTGTTGTAAACGGCCCGACTTTCAATTGAACTTGAGCTGTTGCCAGCAAAGCCAGTTTCATACTTGATTCTTTGTCTTGATCTCTTACGAACGATGGTGAATATTGTTTTGAAGCATTGGAGGCACCGAGAAAATTAGTTATACTTGTTTGTTTTGATTGCTATTTTAACTGAACGGTTGCTCTTGTCAAACCTTTTGGAAATATTTGTCTGTTCTCTGGACAAATTGAGCTGTTATGCCGTTGACCTGGACAATTAGGACACATCTCTCTGGAACAATTATTTGATAGATGGTTTGGACTAAAACATGATTCACACAATCGCTGTTTATTCACAAATTCTTTGCGGTCGGTCATAGGCATGGCTTTGAATTGATCACAATTATATAGTGAATGACTTGGAAATCCACATTTAAAACATTTTCGATTGTTGACTTGTCGTTTTTGATCAAAGTTTTGCGCTACTGTTTGCCGACGTTGGCCATTCACTGGTAATAATTGTGAGGATCCAGTGTTGTGATGCGATGTATTTGAAGATGTCTTTGGAATGAAATTTCGCAGAGGAACAGGTGCAGTTACTGCAGGTTTGTTTGTACTAATTGCCAAACTTGCAATACAATTCGCCCGCTGCTCTAAAAATGTGAACATATCCTCCAATGTGGGTAGCTCGTTTACACGACGTCGCATCTCCCAATCACGACGTCCTTCTAAGTCCAACAACTGCTCAATCTGGTGCAAGAATTGGTAGTCTACCAACTGTTGTGGTGATAATAATGATAATAAATGTCGTCGATTCACTCTCACGGTGTCCAAAACATCTCGCAAATCATCAAATGATTGTGCACGTACTGGTTGCAAGCCACTTACTTCTTTCATGTGTGCTCGAATCGTTTGATGATTATTATCATATTGTTGGCGCAAAGAATGCCATGCCAATTGGTAATTAGCATCATTCGCTACTGACCATTCACCAATTGCACGCTTAGCTGAGCCATCTAAGGATGATAAGAGCGTTCGTAACCTCTGAGCGTTTGTTAGCTTGCTGTTATTGTGTACTTCCTCAAGAAATACATCACGGAATGATGCCCACTTGGCAAAATCTCCAGAAAATGTTGGGAGTTTATTTATACCTGGCATATCAGACCATTGAATTTGCAAAACATTGTCGGACTTATTTTGGGAATTTGGTATTAACATAGCTAACCGTGCTCTCAGTGTTGTTTTTGCATTGAAATAAATACTCTCACCTTGCTCGAGATACTCATAGTTTGGTCTGTGTCCAATTGTGAAAAGTTGGTGACAAGCGTTGTCATATTCTTTCCAGATGTCATCAAGCATCTCAAGTTTCGTCTCAATGGCATGTTTATCGACGTCAATAAATTTTTCTTCCTGAGTAAACTCTAATATACGACGCAATGCTGATAATTTCACTTCGCACCAGCTATTCAATTCTTCTTCATCTTGAGATTCTTCTATTCTTTGTTGTTTAGTGTAATTTTCTCTTCTGTTAATTTCATGAGATGGAGCCCATGGTCCAGTATAAGTCTCATTCATATTTGTATCTTCCGGCACATTTTGCCTCGTACGATCTCTTTGTTTCTTCTTTCCTATGAAATAATAAAATTTTAATAAGAGTCTGCTCCAAATATTAGCTCAAGCAAATGCAAGCTCATGTATGTTTTTTATATTTTTGATTACATTTGTCATTATGACCACGCTTTTATGATCCATAGTTTAACTTCTAACTACGGTTGCACATTTGTGACCCATAATTATCTGTTAACATTGATTACGGCCACGCTTTTTGTGACCCATAATCGATTTGACTACGATCACGCCTTTTGTGATCCATAATCGTTTTTAATTACGACCACGCATTTGTGGCCCATAATAATATGCTAACATTGATTACGGCCACGCTTATTGTGACCCATAATCAACTTTAATTACGACCACGCATTTGTGGCCCATAATTATATGCTAACATTGATTACGGCCACGCTTATTGTGACCCATAATCGACTTTAATTACGACCACGCATTTGTGGCCCATAATTTTATGTTAACCTTGATTACGGCCACGCTTATTGTGACCCATAATCGACTTTAATTACGACCACGCATTTGTGGCCCATAATTTTATGTTAACCTTGATTACGGCCACGCTTATTGTGACCCATAATCGATTTTAATTACGGCCACGCATTTGTGACCCGTAATCATAAAATACTGATTAAAAATTTTATTATCACGCAATTGTGATGCATAAAAATCATATCAAATGAAAGTTACGCATATTGTAACTCAAAAAATCTCTAAACTGTTTTTACAAACCTGTTTTTGGAGCTTTTGCTGCTTTGGCAATCTTTCTCCGAAGCGAAGTCCTCCTAGACACAATAAGAGCTTCACGTTCGTTAAGCTGTCGCTTAAGATTCTATAGAACAAAAAAAAAATTCAATATACAAACCATTTACATAATCCAATTTCAATATCCAAATATGTACAAAAAAAATGGTAAAATTTCATATATCTCACAAAATTTCATGTATCGTATCGTGAAAATAATTTTTGGGATAAATGGGTAATCATTTTTTCAATCCATGGATCAACCAGTTAGATCCGGCTCGAAGGACCATATCGAGGGCTCAGCTGGTAGAGAAAAAATGGATCTGAAATATTACCTTTTCACCCATTTACCTTCTTGCTTCCGCTTGGTTTTTCCATATTCCAATAATTGCAAAGCTTTGTTTATCTTCTATTTTTATTTTCTTTTAATGATCGATTTCTAATATTGATGTGTTCATTCGAATTAATCAATAATATATAATATTTTTTGAACGACAAATATTTCAGTTAATTTTTAGTTAATTTAAATTCAAAATACAACAGTAATTTTATCTAACATACACTTATAACAATTAAGTGTATCGCTCCATTCCCGGGCACTTCCACATTCTGCCGTATGCAAATGTACGGAAGTGACTGACGCCACGGTACAGCGGGGATACCATCCGGACCAGCGGACTTATGTATGTTGAGATCTTTAAGGACTCTCGCCACAGCACGAGTGCGAAAGAAGATTTGTCCCATGGAATCATTGACGCGCTCAAGAACAGGCGGAGTCATGACACTATCTGGCAGGGAGGAGTTGGCGGCGAACTGCCTAGCAAAAAGGTTAGCTTTCGCGAGAGAGCTAACAACTGGAGTGTCATTGTCAACGAGCGTAGGGACTGAGGAAGAAGATGAGTTCTTCATATTTTTTACAAATGACCAAAAATTCTTACTGCCTTTGGGACATTGCAGTATTTTTTGCCTTAATTTTTGGTCATGCAAAAATTTGGTCCGCCGAATATGGGCATTGCAGGCCTTCCTAGCTTGTTTAAACTTGTTCCGGTTTTCCTCAGTTGGGTTGGCTCTAAAACACCGGAACTTTACTTCTTTTTCCCTGATAACCTCTTTACAGCTTGAATCAAACCATGACTTTTCCTTGGGTTTGATGCTTTTAACCCTATTCGGGATAAAAGTTTTCATTCCCAAAACAATCATATTAGTGATCATATCTGCGCTGGAGTCTACGTCACTATCGAGGAAGCATAGTGACCAGTTAAAGATCCGGAAAAAGTTGTTGAGACCGTCCCAGTTGGCTTTCTCGTATTGCCACACGGTTCTCTTCGGAGCTCTTTCTCTAACTGGATTAGCTTGACACGAGAAATTTGCAGATATAATACTATGATCTGATCTGCCTAGAGGCGTTAATACACTGATAGTGTATTTATCAGGGTCAGACGTAAGAAACAAGTCAAGAGTATTTTCCGCTTGGCCATTAATGTCCGATATTCGAGTGGGCTCGGTGACAAGCTGAGTTAGGTGGTTAAACTCAGCAAAGATCTCAGCACACATTCCTTCGGGTGTTGTCTGGCCCGAATGGAGAAGCCACGAAGAATTGTGTACATTGAAATCGCCCGTAATAACGATTTCAGTGTGAGGATACAGGGAAACAATTCTTTGGATGGAGTCAGACAGAGCATCAAATTCACGAGAAGTTGAAGCCCTGTCCAAATTTGGGCTTCGATAAAGAAAACAATAGTGAATGATGTGCTTATTTATGGTGAACTTAAACCACATAAAATTGAAAACAGGGTTGGAGCAGCGTCCATATTGTGGAAGGAATTGATAAGCGACATCATTCCTAATGTAAACGGCGAGACCATGGTGGAGGAAGAATAATGGCACTAAGCTATACCCATGAATGAGAAATTCAGTAGGATCGGAATTCTCACCTACTTGGGTTTCACTCAGCGCCAAAACAGCTGGCCTGTTAGACACAGTGTGGATGTACGTAGCAAGAAAATTCGTACGTAGCCCACGAACATTACAATAGTCAACTCTGAAATTTTCGATCATTGCAATATGTATAAAAATTTAAATCCAAAACAGACGAAATCTAAGAGAAGCTGCCGAAATAAATAACAGGCTTTTTTCGAAACAACGACACCGCTAGTGTTATGCCTTAGTGGTGACGTGAGTCGATCCAACCCTGGAACTTAAATTGCAACTTCTCTATTCATCTGTTGTTGATGACAAATCATATGCATACACTGCATGAGCAGAAAAAAACACAATGCAGTGTGATGCATATAATATGCCATGCAACTGTAATTGATAGGGAGAGAGGAGGATGGGTACTCACATGTGCTGTGTAGGCTAATGTATTTTGGTTGTTTTGAGTGGAGGTGCTTTTTGTTTTTTTTTTTTTTTTGATTATTTGTTTTATTGTTGTTGTTGTTATTTATTTGATTTTTTTTCTATTTATGTAATAACTGTTGTTTTTTTTGGTAATATCGGTTTGATGATTTAATTTTGTTTGTAACTATTTTATTATGTTATCTGAACAGGTTTTTTGTTTAACTTGGTTTATTTGGACGGACGATACGACGACGACGTGACAAGGTAGGTTTGACGAAGCGACGAAACGTAATGGAGACGCGACGGACACTAGGGACGGCACACAGCACAGAAGAGAACCTTCCCCATCGAGGGCACTGACACAACTGGTATTATATATTCTCTATGGTATTTGTTTTGAGAACTTTGTGCAGAGTGAAAGCTCGGTCATGGTCAAGCTTTTGTTCACGCTCACTTTAAAAAATGTGCACGACTGGGTCGTACGAACTTGCTCCTGCATGCCAAAACTAAATATTTATGATTATTTAAATTGCAAAAAGTAGTGTTAAAATAAGAGATATACTTTAAGCAATTCTGATTACACTCTTACTTACAGCTTACACTTAACTCAAAAAAAAAAAACTCAATATATAAAAATAATTAGAATTCATTAAGAAAATTAAAATTTGAAAATGAACCTCGTAAAAACATTTCATTCCAAAAATTTAAATTCCAAACAAATTCAAACCTTATTCTTGATTTATTGAATTTTTTTTTTGAAAATCGTCGGAGCCGTTTTTTTTTAAATTAATTTTTTATATATAAAATTTTTCAAAAATGGTTTAAAATTAATTTGGGTATGCAGTTTTTAAGACTATGTAAATATACATATTATACTCCAATTTGGATTTTTAAAATTGATCCGTTTTTGAGATACAGAATTTTGAAAAAAAAGTTAAAAATATTTTTTAAAAATCCAAAAAAAAAATTTAAATTTTTTTGAAAACATAATATTATTTGAACAATATATACGTACATTCGAAAAAAAACTTACGCTGATCGGACTTTCAGTTTTCGAGAAAATCTAATAACAAAAAAACGGTTCTATGGGAGGTACCGTTTTGGAGCAATACAAAAAATTTTTTTTCACATAAGATACATGAATGTTTAAAAAAATTAATTTCGAGAAAGTTTAAAAAAAATCGATCGGGCCGTTTTGGAGACAAAAAATTGTTTTGGTTTTTGGCCAAAAAAATCGTATGGTGGCTACCCTAAATTTTGATCTTAAAACAAAAATAAAAAAATTGGGATATGACTTTTTGCTCAAACCTCTAATTTTCAAATTTGAAGTCAATCGGACCAGTAGTTAAGCCTGTAGATGCCTGTAAACTTTCCGACAGAAAGACAGACGGAATCGCCGGACCCACTTTTTTCGACTTCTCTATCATCGTAATGTCATATCTCATCCTCATCTCAAATTTTTTTTTTTTTACGAATTCAATACTTGCCATATATTCTATATGTCGCAAGTAAAAAATGAGAGGGAGATATTCAGGTATGCCAAAGATAGGCCGAACTAAGCAAACATGACTTAAGTGCGACAGGAGTAAAACACGAACTCGTTAAACGGCTGCAGGAATATGCGGCGCTGCATAGAAGAACAAGAGCTGCTCGTGAGCTCTACGAGCAAAAGAGGAGAGAGGAACGCCGACTTCTCAGGAGAAAAAAGAGAGAGCATGAGAAGCGTCAGATCGAGGATGTTGAGAGAGCCAACAGCAGGAATGAAGTTCGGAGGTTTTACCGAAAGGTTAAACAGCTGGCTCAAGGTCATCGAGCAAGAACCGATGCCTGCAGAGATAAACAAGGGTTTAGTAGAATCGCAGTCAATGCTGGGGATTTGGAAAGACCACTTCTGTAGATTGTATAACGGCGACGACGAACAAAATACCGCCTTTCGGACACGATGATAGCCAACAATTCCGTGAACCTGACCTAGAAGAAGTGAAAACCGCAATATCACGGCTGAAATCCAACAAAGCCGCTGGAGCAGATGGACTAGCTGCTGAGTTGTTCAAAGCAGCAGGCGACGAGCTATATAGGAGCATGCACCAAATCATCTGTAAGATATGGTCAGAGGAATGCATGCCTGATGAATGGAACCTCAGCATTGTTTGCCCGATCCTGAAACAGGGAGATCCTCTAAACTGCGCCAACTATAGAGGAATAAGGGCCATTTGCTCAATCGGAACATAAATTTATGTTCTACTTAAAGTTCTCCTTTTGTATGGGGATTTTATGTCGAACTTAAGAATTCCGGAACGTCCCATATAAAAATGAAAACTTTAAGTTGAACATAAATTTATGTTCCGAATCAGCAAATGGGCCTAAGTCTACTAAACATCGCCTACAAGATCCTCTCTGCCGTAATATGTGAATGTCTGAAACCTTTTGTCAACAATCTGATTGGTCCTTATCAGTGTGGCTTCAGGCCAGGAAAGTCAACCATCGACCAAATTTTCACGTTGCGGCAGATCCTGGAAAAGACCTATGAACTCCAAATCGATACCCACCACCTTTTCATCGATTTTAAGGCCGCGTATGACAGCATCTACAGAGACGAACTGTACAAAGCTATGTCTAGTTTTGGCGTCCCTGCCAAGCTCGTTCGCTTGTGCAAAATGACGATGGAGAACTCACGCTGCTCCATCAAGGTTGGCAACGAGCTCGCGGAATCTCTCGACGTCAAAAAAGGGATTCAGACAAGGTGATGCACTGTCATGCGATTTCTTTAACATCGTTCTTAAGAAGATAGTGTAGAACTCCAACGTCAACACCAGAGGCACTATCTTCCAAAAATCTGTTCCACTTCTCGCGTACGCCGATGATATTGATATAATGGGAAAAACACAGCGTGATGTCAATGGCGCCTTTGTGAGAATTGAGACAGAAGCGGCAAAAATGGGTTTAGCGGTAAATGAGGGAAAAACGAAGTATATGCTGACTTCGAGGAAAGACACCCAACACCGACGGCTCGGGCAGAACCTCACAATAGACACATACAACTTCGAGGTAGTAGAGGAGTTTGTCTACCTAGACTCCGCTATAAACACGGGCAATAACACCAGCGCCGAGATCAGACCAAGAATAACTCTTGCTAACCGCTGTTTCTTTGGGCTAAGAAAGCAATTGAGTGGAAAAGCCCTCTCTCGAGCAACTAAGGTAAAACTGTACAACACACTCATCATCCCAGTCCTACTGTATGGTGCAGAAGCATGGACCCTGACAAAATCGGATGAAAGTGCCTTAGGCTGTTTCGAGAGGAAAGTTCTTCGGGTCATCTTTGGCCCCGTGTGCATTGAAGGGGAATGGCGAAGAAGATACAACAGCGAACTTTACGGGTTGTACAACGGCATGGATCTAGGCAGAAGGCTCAAGGTCCAGAGACTCAGATGGCTCGGTCATTTAGAGCGAATGGACACCAATGCTCCTGCTCTGAAAGCCTTCGACACTATTCCCGAGGGACGTAGGAGGAGAGGAAGACCGCGACTCAGGTGGCGCACTCAAGTGGAAGAGGACCTCAATCAACTTGGAGTGCAAAACTGGAGACGACTAGCTAAGGACCGAGCTAGCTGGCGGAGACTGTTGATTGAGACCCAAGTCCACAACGGACTGTAGCGCCACCTTAAGTAAAGTAAGTAAGAAAAGAATGTTCTCGAGCAATAAGAAACTTAGAGGGGCGAACAGAAGAAGGAGTAAGAGCATGTTCTTAAACTACTAGAAGGAAATGTTCTCAAACAACTGGAAGCTCAAAGAAATTATGTTCGATAGCAACTTGAAACTCAAAACAAGAATGTTCTAGAGCGATTTGACGAAAAATCTTCTAAAGGGAGGTTTGCGGATTTCGAAGAGAAAATCAATACTCTCAACGAGTGCGTCGAAAAACAAAATGCACGTATCGAGAAAATTGACGAACATGTCTATACCATCAAAAACGAACTAAAAAAAGTGCGAAAGATGAAAGCTTCTGGTGAGTGCTCAAGGAAGAGAAAAGTGCATTCTCCAAGCTTTGAAGGTCAGATTCCGTGGTCAATCTACAAGAAACAATTTGCAGCAGCAGCGTTAACGAACGGCTGGGGCGATGACGAAAAATACATTGCTCTGACGCTTGTTTTAAGAGGAGCAGCTGCTGAACTGCTACAAACCATCCCAGCAGAGAAGAGTGGTGACTTCAAAGTTCTGGTAAACGCAATCAAACAGCGGTTTGGAGATAGTCACATGACAGAAGTCTTCCGAGTTCAGCTAAACAATAGAGCACAGAAAGGAGGTGAAACTCTGCAGCAGCTGCAGGCAGATATCGATCAATTGGTTCACCTGGCATACCCAATAGCTGGCAACGAGATAATAAATCAACTTGCTCTTGAAGCCTTTGTGAGAGCTTTGGGCGATATAAATCTCCAAAGGGCTATTCGCACTGCCGGAAAGCGAACACTATCAGGAGCATTGGCTTTCGCTCTGAAAATTTAAGCCGCAGAACAAGCTTCCCAAAACGTGCATCGCGTAAGAGAGTTAGAGGTCCAAGAATGCTCTTGTCAGAAAGCTAGTGTAGAAACGAGTCAGCGAGACGGGCCAGCACGATGCTGGAACTGCAATAAGATTGAGCATCTACAGCGACGGTGCAGATTACCGCTAAGAGGAACCGCATGCCAACACTGTGGAAATATAAGTAATTCAACTGGACAAAGTAACACCAACAACGATGCTTCCGAAGCTGTTTCCCACGCTGGAAACGAAAAAGAACCAACTTCGAGGGCGGAAGCTGGTTTCTGGTATCGGTGGCCCCAGAAATGACAACCAAACGCGACAACAAGAGCCTGACCGTGGAAGCAATTTTAAACGGCAACAAATGTGTGACTACCATCGACACCAGTACCACGGCGCGGCGTCTATTGTACGGCAAGACGGCTTAGCTCAGCAAGGGGGTGGGTCACAATTAAACGTAGAGTAATTTTAATTGACTTTTTGATTAATGTCAATTAATCAAAGTCTAATCAACTTACTTTTTATCAATCCAGGAGCGTCTCACCTGAAAAACGAAAAAGGGTTCCAGCAATTTTTTTTTTTTTTTTTGTGAAGAAGGAAATTACAAACCTTCGAAGCGGAACCGACGATGAAAACGATGAAGACGATTTTCTTCCACGAGTGGAAAATGAAAAAAAATAGAGTTTTGTTTTAGTATCTTATTGCTTGGAAAACCTTACAAGCAGGATTAAAAACCAAGTCTTTTCGACTCAATAGGATTTTAATAAAGACTTTAAAAGAACAGTTAACAAGAGGGACCGTTAAAGTCGTTTGCCGAAAATTCCGTGAATTTCTCACAAAATCAAACAAAAGAAAATGACAAAAAATCGCAATAATTCGAATACCACCTGATTACTAACTCCTTGGAATTTCACTATTAATTTTTCGCTATGACCCAACTGGTCACTTCTAAATCTCAAGATCAAGTGATGATTCCGACCCATTGTGTCCTGCATCGCCTCTTGCATTTTTCCCGACTTTAAGCCAATGTGGAGTGGCGGATCTCGGACATGTCATCAACGGCCAGTCATGATTGGCTTTGTTGAGAACCACTTGTGCCGAGATACTCGCGGTCCAGCTTACTCGCGAGTTACTCTCTCTCATGAATTGCAAATCACCCAGCGAAACTTTTCGCCCGCTGCATTTTCCAGGTTACGGCCATTTCGTGGGTGTATTCACAGTTGTCACGTTGCCCCAAAGTTATATTTGAAAAGTTTTAAGAGTCATAAAAAAAAGTATTTGAGCTACACCCAAAAATATTTGACCTTATACTTAGGTGCGCTTATCTATACGCACCACAAAGAAAACCCAAAAGAATTGGTAAACATTGGTCACT
>CAKKXW010000245.1:0-20517 GCA_920937365.1 Sphaerophoria rueppellii | reverse complement strand
TGTTGCGAGGCAAGAGGAGGGGGGGCCTTAGGAATAATCTGACAGGTCAGATTAGTGGAGGTAGGAAACTAGGAAAGGGATAGCTAGGTTTGGGAAAAGGGAAAGAATGTCATGTTTTGGAGGCACGGCCTGCTAGCGTTGCACGGCGTTAGCTCGTCGGACGGGGGGGATCTTGCTCCCCAAAACACAACCTCACCTGCAATCAAAAACATTAATCAGGCCTGAACACAAAAACTGGAAAACCGGACCAGAAAAAGACGGACGGACTACCGTCACGCTAAGGGCACTGCAGATGTTGTCGCAGTGTGGCCTTTACCCACCCTACCTTAGGAATCCATGGCCATATTTGGATTCCCCCTTGAAGGCTGATGATCGGTTTCAGATCATCCCTTCTCTCCGGAATCCTTCCACCACCTTCGGCACCCCTATAAAAATCTTCAATGTATCATTGTTTCACTGCAGTGAAACAGAAAAACAAAACTTTCCACAATTTCTTTTCTCATGATGGGCCTTGAAATTTATTTCACATATTCTTGATTTAATACTTTAAAACTTTAAGCGAATTTATCTTTAATTTAACAAAAAAAATCTGACTTAAGATACAGATACTTTTACTTTTCGCACAAAAAAAACCTAACAAACCAAAAGAAACCGTTCATGTGTGTCAAAAAAAAAAGATAGGCAAACCCTTCTGGTACCGGTCAAAACCCAGGATACCCCACCCCCTACGAGCTCTCAGGAGGTTTACGTACTCTTGGGGAACACTATTCTGAACCGCCGACACTTGAAACCCGGCCCCTTTTCTTTGTTTGGCTTACAAACAAAATTTAATCTAAACCATAAAACTTTACTTTTTGCAATTAATTGCATAAACAAACAAAACTTCAATGCCCTCTTAAACATTAAAACTAAACACGGACAATAACAAATTTTTATACATATTTTTTTTCACTTTTCTTTTCCTCTATTTTTTTCTATTTTTCTTAGTTTTTCTTGAGTTTCTCTTTTCCTATTTTTCTTGAGTTTCTTGATTTTTCTAATTGTCTTGAGTTTCTTGATTTTTATAATTTTTCTTGAGTTTCTTCGTTTCTTGATTTTCCTGGTTTTCTTAATTCTTCTTGCTTTTCTTGCTTTTAATTCTTAATTTTATTAACTCACGGACTTTTTATTTTGTTGGCTCCGGTGTTGCGGTAGCGCAGCGCTGCCGGTCTCAAATTTGCCCTTGAACAACGGGGTTTGACGAAAAAGATGCGGCGGCCCAGTTCTTGGACTGAAACCTGGGACCGCCGGAAAATTCCCTAAGGATTGAGAAAAATTCATTGACACTTCAATTAAATAAACCTTCCCACCCGCAACTCACCACTGCAATTTTCAAAATTTTCTTTAAAAAACCGAGGGCCACAGGAAATCGTTGGAAGGCGACACTTTTTTGGGTCGGAACGTGGTCGCTATTCACAAGGACAAAAAAACTGATATTAATTTTTTCTTTCTTCTAAATGCTCTTTGGCGAAAACTCACATATGGCAATATTTCCAATAAGGCACTTTAAATATATTTTTTGGTGTTTTAAAACACTTGTATTTAATTGTCTTTTTATTTTTCGTTAATCTTAATTTTTGTTTCACTTTGATTTTTCTGTTTTCCACGTTTTTAATTTACGTCCCGACTGTCCAACAAGATCTGCACAACTTTAACTTCGCATTTTCTTTCCTGACACAACTGTAAAATTTAACGGCTCTCAACAATCGAACGATTTTCGTCTAACGGCGTAAAAATCATTCGATCCACTACATACATAAATAACACGGATCAGTTATAATTTATAAATAAAGATGCAAAAAAAAAACGTATGTGCATTGTAGACACCACCTTTGTATTGGGATCTGTATACAAAGGACAGAAGTGCACACAACTGGTATCCCTTTCTCTTTCGATCCTCGAACTTCGAATTTTAAACTTCGAACTTACTTAAGGGCATGTTTAACCATGTCCGTTTACACGGGAAGCAATGCTTTCGGTCATAACATTTCGATGACATTTTTCCGTGCTCAATATTTGAAGTATTTTTCCTTTTCAAAATAACTAAGAACACGAACATGAAAATGAACATGAAACATTTCCAATTCGACGGAATCATGACACGATACTACGAGAATGATGTTGGTGACAGAGATAAAAACAAAACGAAAAAAAAAGATCTCGTAAGTCATAGACAGAATTTCGTAAGGAGGAGACAACTCACAGCGATTCGATTGAAATGTTTGTTTACGTTTTCGTCAACCTTAAAACGATACGCGAGCATTCATCATATGTCACTGGAAACATCGTCGAGTGTAAATGGTAGTTCGAACATCGGCAGAGAAGCCCATCTGTACAAGAAAAAGAACGCCCCCACTATTTTTAAAACTCTTCTCATGACAACTCAGAGGAGTTGTATTTTGCTAGTGCCATCTTGTGTTCTAGCCCAGTACTATTTTTCTTACCTAAGTTGGTATGGGGAATTCTTTTGTTTTGGTGTAACTAAAAAAAAACGAAAAACCTACTCTTGATTATCTCAAGTGTGTTGTATATGAACAATGTGACAACCAAAACCAACTCCGATGTCAGATATCTGTCAGAGGTGAGAGGACGAACACCAGGAAGACCAAATGCGTAAGTAACAAAAACATTTTACTTTTTTTCTTCGTTTTGATGGTTTCTTTTGTGTTTCAATATGTTCTTGAATCTATTTATTTACGTTTTCCAGGCGTCCGCAACAAAATTTGCTTTCAATTGGGATATATTCCCAATAGGAAGCAAAAACTCCGCTTCGGACGTGTCATTGAGGATATAAGCCGTGCCAAAACGCATGATAAACGATGCAGATTCCGAATATTGTTTTCAAATGATGTTAATTTTGTTTTCCTTTATTATTTTCTTGTTTCAGATTTTTGTATGCGATGATCACAGTGGGGAAGAGCCCACAATAAGCCGGGCAAAACTTGGAATATAATATCTATAATATTTTCAAAAATGTAGGTAGGTATCCTCCGGACTTTAACGATACGCAGGCATTTATGTATGTTTTGTTTTGGTTTTTTTTTTTCTATTTTTGAGATTCCGTTTGAGGTCAAGTACTTTAGCCCGAGATGAAGAACACAATTATGCTATACTCCTTACTTTCATTGACCGAAAAAGTGGACAGTATAAATAGTTTACCGAAAGAAAGAGTACATAAATAAAAGTTATCTATTAGACAGACGTAAATAGGAAGTGGTATAAATAAAAACGTTACAAATTAGCCTCACAGTAAACTACAGCTAATATCACAGATTTGGAATGCAATGTTTGCACTTGGTGCGGAAACTAAAATAAAAGTAAATATCACAGATGGTTTATGTAAGTAAATCAGTCTTTATAATTGAAATTAAAGTTAGAAAATATCACAGATGTTTTACGTTAGTATATCAGTCTTGATTATGGAAAGTGAAGTATCACCAGCAAATACACAATTGGACACCTTAAATAAAAGAACTTTAATAGATAAAACAAACATTAAGAGCATGCAACAACACAAATAAAAGTCAAAGATACCTAATTTCGTTGTTTTTACCACAACTTTTTAGTTCGTTACCACCTGTGAAGGTGTGCTATTTCTTGGATTATTTGCAACTATGACTCTATCTTTGGTTTGCTTTAGATTGAGAGTTGAATTTGTTTGTTTTGATCAAGAGGGCTGTAAGGTTACATAGCTGAATAAATAAATAAATAAATAAATACAACAATGAACACTAAGTAACATAAAAGTATAGCAATACGAAATACATTGTTGGCGTCGAATTTCCGGGAGCCGAAACTCACAATATTTTGTTAGCTACGAAAAAGATATAGTTACAGTTAACTTTCGTTTTATAATTTTTATTTATATTTAACCAATAAAGAAAATAAACTATTTTAGATCTACGTTAGCTTTAAAATAAATTGTCAATGACTCCCGAGCGACGCGATGCTGTTGATTGTTCTTCTTCGACTGCCTATATCATCCAGCCAGCATTCAAAAATGCTTTTTGTGTTTTTGTTGGTGTTTAAATAAATGAGGTACATATATAGCGTATGTATATTGTATATGTACATAGCAGCAATTAACGGCGATAACATTCTCCCCCTCGTAAGCGAGCTACGGTGTAGAGAGCTTGCTATTTTCTTTATCGACGTCTAAGACAGCAATTTTGCTCGTTGGTCGCTCCAACATTCCAGTTTTGGTTCTTACGGTGACTCTTCGAACTTGACCATCTCTCGCAGTGATAACGTTTTCGATGACTCCCTTGGGCCAACAGTTTCGGGGTAGGTTTTCATCCACGATGATAACTATGGTGCCAGGAGCTATGGGAGGTTGCTTAGTGAACCACTTACCTCGCCTTCTTAGCAGGGGGCTGTATTCCTTTATCCATCTGTACCAAAATTTGTCGGCAAACGTTTGGGTTTGACGCCATCGCTGTCGGAGATCTGCGTTGTCCTCACATATTGGTTTATATCCAGTTGAAGAACCGAGTAACAGATGGTTCGGTGTGATGGCTTCGTCGTCGCAGGATTCAAGTGATACAAATGTAAGTGGACGAGAGTTGATTAAAGACTCCACTTCCCAAAGCGCACATCTCAAGGTCTCGTCATTAAAGTTTGTTGGAGCCAGGTCTTGATTGAGCGAACGAGCCTTTCCCAGGCTCCTCCCATATGTGGTGCTGCTGGGGGATTAAACTTCCATCTTATTCCATCGTACTTCGAGGCAATTGTTGTGTAATTGATGTCTTTGCACTGGTCGCATAAGACCTTTTCCGAGGCTCTGAAATTAGTGCCGTTGTCGGTATAAATCTCTCTAGGCGTTCCACGCCGTGAGATAAAATTTCTTATACACATGATGCAGGAACTAGTGTCAAGGCTGTGTGCCACCTCTATGTGCACGGCACGAACTGTGAGGCACGTAAATATTACGCCCCATCTCTTCTCACGCCTTCGTCCAAGTACCGTAGAGATAGGCCCAAAATAGTCGATGCCAACAAATGTAAAGGGGCGCTCGAACGCTGCTAACCGGTGTTGCATGATGGTTTTTGCATCTTTGGCACTTCCTTCGTACGGACTTGTACAAAACGCGTAATTGTGCAATATAGAAGTTACCTTTGAGTTCGTTGATAACAGTCTCATGTGATAAGTGATGGTGCTTCTCATGCCAACAACGCACTATAAGGAAGGTCACATAGTGATTTTTCGGTAGGACTATAGCATCAGGTTTGTTGTCTAAACTTTCAACTCTGCTTTGTGTTCTTATAATGCCGGAAGAGTCTATGTAGACATTTAAAGATATTAGTTTTGATTTGTTGCTAATAATCTTACCACGCTGCAGGTCTGCTATCTCCTGGCTGTATTCACTCTTCTGTGCAAGCTTGTACAGTTCGAATTTTGCGTCTTGGAGCAATTCAAATGTAAGATGTTTCGGACTAGGGCGTTTTTGAACAACAGCTTTGAGTTTTCGTATGTATAGCTTAAATGTGGCCAACGCTCGGTAAAGACGCTTCCAATCGGAAAAGTACTCGATGTTCATGTTGATAGGGGTCAAATTTGTAGATGTGGTATGGAGTAAGTGTTGTCGAATTTCGGTCTTGTCGGTTGGTCCAAGTTCATCACATAATGGCCAATTATCAGGTCCGTAACTCAGGAACTTTGGCCCGGTGAACCACGATTCAACATCTAACCGTGACGATACTTTAGTTGCCAGGTCGGCAGTATTCTCCTTTGAAGATACCCATCTCCACTCAGAAACATTGGAGTGCTCCAAGATCTCTCCCACTCGAAACATGACGAATTGCTGGAACTTCTTGGGGTCCATTCGAAGCCATTTGAGAACCGTCTTTGAGTCTGACCACCAAAATCGTGAATGAATATTGAGGCGCCGAGTTGCTAGAACCTTAAGAGATAATCTTATGCCAAGTACCGCTGCTTGGAGCTCAAGTCGCGGGATCGAGACTGGCTTGAGTGGCGCTACTTTCGATTTTGACGCTGCTAGGGTAACAGAAACTTCGTCGCCACACTGCACACGTATGTAGCAGACAGCAGCATAGGCGTGTTCCCCAGCATCAACAAATGTATGGAGTTGAACGTTGTCGGAGTTGGCCAGTAGTTGACTGTAGCAGCGAGGAATTTGGATGCCTTTTATAGTCGGTATCAGCGATTTCCATTGAAGCCACCTGATGTACAGCTCATCGTTAAGCTCATCGTCCCAATGAATGTCGGACCGCCAGATCTCTTGTAAAAGGATTTTTAAGCCGATTGTGAAGCAAGCTATAAATCCAAGAGGATCGAAAATAGCCATGAGAACCTGTAAGGTTTCACGCTTAGTCGGCTTCACTTGGTCATCCAAAATGTCGCGTTTCAGCCTAGTGAATCTGAAATTATATGTAAAGACATCGTTATTTGGATCCCAATACAAACCGAGGATCTTTTCAGTAGATCCCAATGCCTTCTGTTCTTGAGCAGATGAATCGCTACTTTTATCGCTGAGCTGATCAACGACCCAACGAGAGTTGGAGGCCCAATTGCGCATATTGAATCCAGCAGAAGAGTGAATTAACTTTACCTCACTTGCCAAACGCAAGGCTTTCTCCTCATCATCCGTACTATCGATGAAGTCATCAACGTAATGGTGGTTTCTGATGGCTTCCACGGCTCGGGGGTAAAGATGTTTAAATTGGTCGGTGTTCTTATTGCGAATATAGTGGGCGATGCAAGGAGCGCAGTTCATCCCGAAGGTCAGGGCATTCATGACGTAACAGCTAGGCTGATGTGGTGGGTCTTCCTTGTTGTACCATAAAAATCGTTGCACATGCATGTCTTGTTTTCGTACCTTGATTTGGTGGAACATTTCGGCAATGTCACCACAGATGGCAACTTGACCCATCCTAAATGCCAGTAAAATCTCCACTAAAGATGTTAAAAGATCGGGTCCACTGAGAAGGAAATCGTTGAGCGAATGTCCATTGGATTTTGCGGCGGCGTCCCAAACGAGGCGGACTCTGTTTGGTTTATTTGGATTCACCGTGACGAAAATTGGTAAATACCAACATGGTTGTTCTGTTTCTGCCATCTCTGTGGGCGTCAGCTTGCTAGCGTAGCCCTTTGCCAAAAGGTTGTCGATTTCAATTTGCATTTTGTTCTTCAGATCTGGTTCACGTTGAAATTTCTTCTGTAAGCACATGAGTCGGTTAAACGCTGTTTTGAAACTATCGGGCAGGTTGAACTTGTCAGCACGCCATAGAAGACCAGTTTCATAACGATTTTGAAGAGGTCTACAAGTGGATTCTAAAATCTGTAAGGCTCTCTGATCTTCTTTTGAACATATGGCGGTTGATGATGACTCTAGTGCGAAAAAGGCTTTTACTTCCTCATGAAGGTCAAGAGAATTTCGGTTGCAGTCACATGAATGGCAATTGAGATGGCGTACTTGTTGATGATTGGGCACACATCCTTGTAGCGTCCAACCTAACCGTGTTTTCGTGGCGATTGGCTGATTCCAGGAACCTTCGCGAATCTTGAGAGGCACTGCTAACTTCCAATTATCCACGCCGATGAGAATCGTCGGACGAGCGTCTTTGTATGATTGGATTGGAAGGCCGGACAGGTAAGGGTAACATCTGATGATTGCCTTCATGTCTAATGATTGCATTGGAAGTGAAAGCTTTTCCACTGTGTGCACATCGTGCACGTTGTGTTTGATTTTGCTCATCTTATTGGAGATCTGGATCGAAGTTCGCATTGAATGTTCTTCGGCTCGGGTTGTGTCACCAGTCCAGCGTAGGCATAGAGGTTCAATTGCTCCAGAAAGTCCTAGAGTTTCAAAGATGCTTCTTTCCATCAAAGTTACTGAGGAACCCTCATCTAGAAAGGCAAAGGTGTCCATAAAAATATTCTTTGAATGAATACGAATCGGAATGATACGGAAAAAGGGTTGTGCTCTTTCCTCAATATCTCTATGAGCGTTAAGAGCTGCGCCTGTGCCTAGTGAAAACTCATTTGTACTTACTTGGGTACTTTCTTGACTTACGTAACCAGTTGGCTTATGCAAAAGAGGATGGTGCTTTGCTTTGCAGCCATCGAGTCCACACTCCCTGTTGACCTTACACCTCAGTCGATGTGAGTTTAAACACTGACGGCACAGCTTATTCGTTTTCAGCACTTCCCACTTTTTGTTGTACGTCATCTTCTTGAATTCGTCACATTTTGAAACTCTATGATCAGTGTCATTGCAGACGACGCAACAAGTTGTTTTTGATTGGCCCGTAACCTCAGTATGGGTATTCATCACTCCACTTCTTTTGGCTTGGAAAGGTGACACAACCTGGCATGCGGCCTCAGCGATGTTATGCAGCCAGCTGCTAAATGTTTTCAAAACAGGAACATGCTCATCTTTCTGCAGCATTGCCCAGGCAAGCTTATATTGACTCGGCAATTTATCGACAAACTCCTTGACCAGCATGGGATTGTTGAGATGGGCGTTCATTTGACAAGCTTCCATTGTCGAGCAGATATTATTCACCGTCAACGCGAACTCAATGATGTTTTCTAATTTGTCTTTTGGTGGTGGAATTTTTCTTGCCTTGTCGATCATAGACTCTATGATGTTTTCCGGTCGTCCAAAACACATTTTAAGAGTTCCTAAGCTGGGCAGAAGGAGTTTATTGCGAACAATTTCACGCGCCTTACCTTTCAAACTGGCTTGAAGTCGCATTAAGTTTTCGGCGTCACTGTATCCTCCTAACTCGGTGCTGTTAGTAAAGTTGCTTAAAAATAGTGGCCACTCCTCAGGGTCACCACTAAACGTAGGCAATTGCTTCGGGAGTACTTGTCTTGCAGCTATTTGTGACGGCGATGGACCAGGAGTTGAATTGTTGTATATTGCCGGCGGTGAGTGTGAAATGGTTGGTCTATTAAAAGATGGAGCTGGATCTTCAATTGAACTGGTTAAGATTTTATATTTTCGTTCTAAGTAACGCTGTTGTAGTTTCATCTCTTCGTCTAACATTTTTATTTGCAATTCTTTTCGTTGTTGTGAACTGTCAACGATTCTTGGCATTTCTGCTGGTTTAGCTGTCACGCTCTGATAAGCATGTTGTGACGTTGATGCTGATTCAGCTGTTTCTCTCACTCGCCATTGTTGCGATAGAGGTACTGCCGGTGAATGTTGTTGTAAATGAATTTGCGATCTGTTTGGAAATGTTGTTGGAAGAGTTCGATTTGCCGCCCAAGTTATCATGGTTGGTGTATGTGTACCTGTACACTTACTTGAAAGAGACAAAGAGATGGCATCATTTGCAAATGCATTAGTATATAACGCCGTTGATGCATATGGTAAATGCGGTGCCGTTATGGTTTGTTCTGGAAGCGAAAAAGATGCCGTTGTGACGAAAGGTACGGAGTTGGGGGGAAACAATGAAAATATATTATTTCCACTACTCGACGATGTGACTCTTGTCGTAGGCTGATTTATATCCAGAGCACTGGTTGTTTGATGTTTGGTGGATGGAGATGATGATGCTTGGGGATGGAGTAAAAATCCTGGCACGAGGTCAGGTGGAGCAATACACGTGGTGGTGGTGGTGGTCGTGCTGAAATTTGAACGAAGAGCTAGACAAAATTCACAGCTCCAACTTGTCTCAGCCACGCCACTGTCTACTCCGACGCAATCAAAGTGGCACCATTTACTGCAGGCATCGCACTGCACCATGCGTTCAGTTTCTCCCTCACTACACATAAGGCAAACCGATGTACCTTCATTATTTCTTCTTTTTGGGGGCATATTTCGATTGTCTACGCGCGATTATAACTCGATTCGATTGTATTTAATAATTTGAAATTTATTTTTAAAAATTTATTTTAAAGATTTGTTGGCGTCGAATTTCCGGGAGCCGAAACTCACAATATTTTGTTAGCTACGAAAAAGATATAGTTACAGTTAACTTTCGTTTTATAATTTTTATTTATATTTAACCAATAAAGAAAATAAACTATTTTAGATCTACGTTAGCTTTAAAATAAATTGTCAATGACTCCCGAGCGACGCGATGCTGTTGATTGTTCTTCTTCGACTGCCCACCTGCATCCAGCCAGCATTCAAAAATGCTTTTTGTGTTTTTGTTGGTGTTTAAATAAATGAGGTACATATATAGCGTATGTATATTGTATATGTACATAGCAGCAATTAACGGCGATAACATAAAACGAATAATAGTTCAACTGCGATTACTTACTGTTTCAAATCTTTCGAATGAAATATCCCGATTCGCTTTCCATTACAATTTTCTAACTCGTACAATTGATTACCAATTTTCTTAACTACTCGGCATTTAACATATTTCGGGGACAACTTTGCAGACATATACTTCGACGAGTCGCTTAATATAAAGTTTCTCCGAAAAACTTCTTGTCCAGGCGAATATTGGACGGTTTTAGATCGGACATTGTAGATTCTCGCCGATTTTTCGTTGGCTTTTTGAATATTTTCGCGAATTTGATTTCGGATACACTGCAAACGGCTTTGTCGGGGAAGAGTTAACAACTCGTTGTCGTCCATCGCATTCAACTTTTTAGCAAGTTCATAGCTGCTACCGTGTGTCATCATATTAGTCCCAAACAGAGCGTAGTATGGCGACACACCAGTAGAACTATGAACTGCGCTCCTCAATGCACACGCTATGTCGCCAAGGTGCGTATCCCAGTTTCGTTGGTCATCTTTGAGGTATGATCGGATGGCAGCTAACAACGAGCGGTTAACTCTCTCCGAAGCGTTCGATTGTGGCGCATAATGTGCAGTCTTAAAATGCCGTATCCCATATTTCGCTAATAAATTTTGAAATTCGCTAGCGGTGAATTGTTTTCCATTATCTGAATGAATTACATTTGGTACTCCGAACACATTGAAGACATCATCTTTTAAAAATTTTATCACGTTAGCTGCCGTTGCATTTCGCATTGCTTTCAAAAGTACAAATTTGGACAAATGATCTAACACTACAAACACGTAAACATTCCCTACTTTGGATCTAGGATAGGGACCTAGAAAGTCAATGTAAATTTTCTCGAAAGGACGATTACTACAGTAAGACGTTACGATTGGGGGACGAGTTATTTGATTGGACGCTTTACATTGCTTACATACACTACAATTAGAAACATATTCACGAACATGCACGGTCATATTCGGCCAATAAAAGTACTGTCGGAGACGATTAAGTGTCTTTGCTATCCCCCCGTGAGCAGTCTTAGGAGGATCATGGGCCCTACTTATAATTTCTTCAGTTAAAGCTGAAGGTACCCAAAGAAGCCAAGAATGCTCCGACATCTCTTCTTCTCCTAACCTTTTGAAAGCCTTCTTGTACACATAACCGTCTTCGTATTTCAAGTCGGGAAGCTCATCTTTATGCGTATGGACCGTTTCAATGAGATCCAAATATTCATCGGATAGGAATTCCGCAGACGTCAAGTCAATCAACGGGGCAACGTCTTCAAGATCCAGAGAATCCACATGTACCCGAGAAAGAGTATCCGGCACGACATGCTGGCTGCCTTTACGGTGCTGTATGTCGAAGGTATAGGTTTGCAACGCCAGACTCCACCTTGCGAGTTTACCACTCAAGTCCTTCATGCTCATCAGCCACTGAAGGCTTGAGTGGTCAGTAATGACAGTGAAATCCATACCCTCAACATACGGCCTGAATTTCTTCACAGCCATCACCGCTGCCATACACTCCTTCTCGGTGACGCTGTAGTTCCTCTGGCTCTTATTGAATTTTTGTGAGAAGTAGGCGATGGGGACCTCCTCTCCCTCCTCGCCCAGCTGGGACAATACTGCCCCGATCCCGGCGTCCGAAGCATCACATTGGATAAAGAATCTTTTTGTGAAGTCCGGGCGTGACAGGACCGGTGCCGAGATCAAAGCTTGTTTAAGACCCTCAAACGATCTCAGCGCTTCTACAGTCATTTCAAACTTTCCGCTCCTCTTCTTCAGCAGGTCAGTCAAGGGTGCAGTCAGGGTTGAGAAATCCTTAATGAACTTTCGATACCACCCCGCCATGCCAAGCAGCCTCCGAACCTGCCTGGGGGTCTTGGGAATTGGGAAATCCACAATTGCCTCGACCTTAGCAGGATCGGTTTTAAACTTCCCACCACCAACTATGAAGCCCAAATATTTCAGCTCCTTGAAGCAAAATTTTGATTTCTTCATGTTGATGGTGAGATTAGCTCTGCGTAAGCAGTCGGCTACTTCACATAGCAAGGCGATATGAGTTTCAAAATCAGGCGCCATGATGAGCAAATCATCGAGGTATACGAAGACGCGTTCCCTGAGTCGAGCAGGAATAACCTTGTCCATCAGCTGGCTCAACCGCTGAGCTGCATTACACAACCCGAACGGCATCACAGTGAATTGGTACAAGGGTCTCCCCGGTACCGCAAAGGCAGTCTTTTCCCTACTCTGCTTCTCCAGCGGTATTTGCCAAAATGCTTCCTTAAGGTCGATGCTACTCATATAGATAGCATCGGGTAGTCGGCTGGTGAGTCCTTCGATATGGGGGAGAGGGTTAGCATTCTTTTTCGTCAGCGCGTTCACCTTACGGGAATCCAAGCAAAGTCGGTTTTTGCCGGGTTTCCGCAGGAGAACGACTGGCGAACACCATGGGCTCTCACTCTCCTCAATAACTCCGAGACTCAACATCCGATCTAACTCTTCATACAAAATGGCTTGTATCGCCGGAGAAACAGGATAGTGACGCTGCTTCACAGGGAGTGCATCCCCAGTGTCGATGACGTGCTCCATCAGCGTCGTCCTGCCTAAACCATGTTTCTCGAAACTTAAAAATCTCTCCCTAGCTGCATCCAGCCTAGCCTGCTGATCAGAGTTCAACTGATGGACATCCGAAGTATCTGATCGCTCGTCACTTGAAGTAGAAATACTACTAATAATACCTGGGGCTAACTGGAAGACCTTCCAAAAATCAACCCCAAGGTAGATTTCTTGGTCCAAACTGGGAACGAGGAAGAAGACCAGGTCCCTCTCCCTATCTTCATACGTGACATTCACTAAGACCCTGCCCACAATTGGTTGACTTTTTCCGTCTGCGGTCCTAACTCCTGAACTGAAGGGGATGATAGGGCAGCCAAGTTTCTTGATCAATTGATGACAATTTTTACCTAAAATGCTGACAGAGGCTCCGCTGTCCAGCAGACCGTAATATTCTTGGGATCCTATTTTGATCTTCGCGTAAGGTCTAGGATCTGAATCTAAAATAGTGGAAGAGATCTTCCTAAAAGTAACTCTTTTGGCTTGAAATCGAGCCCTTAACTTTAAAATTTTGTTGGTGGGGCCGCTTAGGGCACTACTAAAAATTCGTCTTCGAGCTTCTTCATACTCTTGAAGACGGATATGTAAAGGCTTAGCTTGCAAAGGTTTTCTCTCTCTTTCTCTACTAACTTCTCGTTTTAAAATTCGTATTCTTCTCTCTCCTTCTGTAAGATTTTCTTCCAATGTTTCTCTATCTGTCTCGTTCTTTCCCGTATTTTCTTCTACATTTACTGGGGGTTTTGTTTCGGTGGGGCACGAGACTCCCCCTGAGTCTTCGAGTCCCTTGCCCGGTTTTCCGGGTGGCACTTCGGACAAATAGGTGTCTTTACTCCCTCTTGACCACACTTGAAGCAGAACAAGTTTCGTACGTCAGCCTCGCAGTCGAAATACGTGTGGCCCTGCACCTTGCAGTTCCAGCACACGAGGGTTGTAGGGTCTGCGTACCTCCTAGGCGGATTTTTTGAACGAGCAGCCCCGAACTGGTAAGCTGCTAATTCTTCATCAGGGATCTGGAACGTTTCTTCGTACTCCAGTTCGTTAACCCCATACCTAGCTGGAGGCCTACCTGAGGGCTTGGGAAAGTCTCGGTCTCTCTTGGGGATGGCTGCTTCTGCTTCTTTGCAGACATACCTCAACTGATCGAGAGAAAAGATCGCTTGTGGAAACACCAAGGTTCGAATCTTGTCGTTCAAATTTCGTTTAATTATTTTGACCATGTCCGCTTCCGGGATTGGCATTTTCAATTGGAAGCGCAACTTATTAATAGCAGCGAAAAATTCTTCGCTACTTTCGTAGGAGTATTGCTTACGATCAAGGATATTTCGCACAATCTCCAAATCGGTCACGGGGTTTTGGTACCGGCTCAATAAAGCCTCTTTTAAGCACGGCCAGTCGAATTCCCTATCCACTTGGAATTGCCAGAACCAGTCATAGGCCGGTCCTGAAAGCAACAAGTGGAAGTCCCGGAGCACCTCATTCCATGGGCACGCGTACCTGCTTTGTAACTTCTCCAGTCTAAAAACGAAATCTTCCACACTCAATTTGTCTGAAAGACCATCAAAATTCAGACCCCACCTATCAACCTTTACAGGGGCCCTATGACCTGCATATATGTATGGGTTCGCTGCTGGAGGCGGGAAAGGAAACGGGGTGTACGAAGCCTGATACTGTCTCCCATTTGGTAGATGGGGTGGTGCAGCGAAAGACCGGTCCGGTGCGGCAATTTGAGGTCTTCTACGTCCTTGCCCCACTGGAACAAAAGCACTTCTACCTTGCATACCAGAGGAACTAGACTGTACTGGTGGAGGCCTTGAAAAGACTTGACCTTGGGCCGGCTTTGGAACCGACTCACTTGGAAAAGCTTGCGCTGGCGGTTGGGACTGTACCGGGGCTGGAGCCGCAGCTGGATCCGCTTGTCTTGGGACCTGACCTGGTATGTTCAAACTGAGCATATCGAGAAATGCTGCAAGTTTTCTATCTACTTGCTCACTCACAACACGAGCCACTTCCTTCTCCAAGCTCTTTCTACACGTCGACATACCCTGTGCTACTCTCATGTCGATTTCGTACTCCAGCTCTTCCGGAGTAATATTATTGTGCCTACTTTTAGGGATGGTTTTGGCTATCGTTTCCAGGATACTTCTAGAACCTTGGTTGGGCGGCATAGAGTGAGGCCTGTCCTCTTTTTCCCTACCCGGGTTCAGTTTAACTGTGCTGTCCAGGAACTCAAAATTGGGCGGAAGAGATGGTGTCGCCCCCATGTCGCTTAGTTCGCTGTAAGGCGGAGTCGAAAGAGAACTCGTGTGAACACTGGAACCTTGAGCTATAGACGCGGCGACTCCCGAACTACCTACATGGTCGAACGCGCCTCGGTTCTGTCCTTCAGGAACCAGAGGTGAGTGTACGACTCGCGGTCTAGCCCCTAAGTTCTGGTTTTTGGTCTTAGATCTAGTCTGCCTGGCTTCGTCGATTTCAGCATCTCTGATCATCTTGGATATTTGGTCATTTTCAATTTGGCTTACAAAAGCCATCCTGTTACCTATTAAACCACTTTCGGATAACGCACAATCGAACAAAACGGGAAGTGGTGAGTTGCAAGAGAAAAAGTATAACCTAACAGTAACAAAAAAAAACAATTAACTATTAAATGAACTGTAGACCTATACCCCAAAAAGAAAACTTTACCAAAAAAAATGTAAATAAACGAGTATGAAAAAAAGTAAGTAAGTAAATGGGAAAAAAAAATGAAACAAACAAAAAAAAACGATGTATATGAATATAAATTAACAAATAAATAAATAGTAAGAAAAAAAATAAATAAATAGATAGTAAGAAAAAAAATAAATAAATAAATAAGTACCAGTATAAGTAAATAAACACCTAAATTATTAATAACTTTAATCAACTGGCAGATAAATTGATTGTTTATTATTAATATTATAAATCAAGAAAAAAATGCAAAAAAAATAATAAAAAAAACCTACCGAATTAGTAAATAATCAAATGATTGACAACCCAAAATGGTAAAGGAACAAAAAAAAAACAAAATATCAATCCTAACACTATCGCTTCTCAAAACTTAGAGTATCTTTTCTCTTCGAAAAATTACTTAAGTCTTGCAGATTACTTAGGCTTGACTCTACTACACTCTTCAATTCGAGATATAAATTGTTCTCAACAACAAAACTGAACTGAGCGATGACTAAATTTAAGAACCCAATTTAACTAATTAACACTTTAACTAACGCAACTATAAATATAAACAACAGAACAGAGTTTCTCAATTAGATTAAGGCTAATTTTTGGTAACTACCCAAAAAAACTTTATCTATGAGAAATCGAAAGGATATTTCCCAAACTCTAATAACTTTTTTCTCAAAAAAAAACTTATGAATAAGGAGAATTTCCAACAATAGAACGAACAAAGCAAGCAAGAAACAGATAATAAGAACCAAAAGTCGGTTGGACAATTTGTCAAAAACTAAGTGTTGTAATAACAACAATTTTGAAACTAATTTTCTAACCGAACAATAACCAATTAAATGAAGATAATATGATTGGTATAAAGATATTAAATTATTTTCGAATACTATTTCTCTTCTTTCGATTAAGAAACGAGAATTTAAGATTTAAATTTTTTTTTTCATTGACATACGGGGTGCTTCGAGTGGCTTCCATCTTCCTAGCGAGAAGGACTGATCCTACTCACGACCTTCACAAATACAAAAAGACTTCGGACGGACTTACGGACTCCCTTGGCGTGACGATAATATTAAGGAAAAATTAACTTAAACACTTTCGAAATACTTTACAATGTTTTCTCTACCGTTCCTGCAATTCTAGTCAGTCTCAAGGACTTTGCTAGAAGACAGAGCACGGCAAGGTCAACGAAGGCAAAATGATTGGTATGATGCTACGCTGCTCGACGTCAAGTCAACCACGGACATCACTACCAAATAAAGAGACAAGACTAGATGAATGAAAAATTGAAATTAGAAAAAGAATAGAAAAGTAAAAAAAAGGATGGGAAAGGGAAAAGACGAAACGAAAATACTCCATCCATCGATGCTACGAGTTTCCACAACATAACGCCGCGATACACCTAAGTGCGTCAGGGACCTTCTTGGTGCAGACTTACGCATCTCGTAGAAGCTCGAGCAACGGTGAACAGACGTATCACACTCACTAACCGCAGTCACTGTGAACTTTCAAACTCCCGTCGCGATTTATCTAGGTTCGTCAGAGACCTTCCTGATAAAGACTTACGGGGCTTGAAAATCCACAGTAAGTTTGGTTTGGGGACTTCACGACATAAACGAACTGTGACTATATCAAAAAAACAAAATTTGTTGTTTTCACGATCCAACTATGTTGGAAAAACGCTTAACAACGTTGGGCGCCATTTTGTTGCGAGGCAAGAGGAGGGGGGCCTTAGGAATAATCTGACAGGTCAGATTAGTGGAGGTAGGAAACTAGGAAAGGGATAGCTAGGTTTGGGAAAAGGGAAAGAATGTCATGTTTTGGAGGCACGGCCTGCTAGCGTTGCACGGCGTTAGCTCGTCGGACGGGGGGGATCTTGCTCCCCAAAACACAACCTCACCTGCAATCAAAAACATTAATCAGGCCTGAACACAAAAACTGGAAAACCGGACCAGAAAAAGACGGACGGACTACCGTCACGCTAAGGGCACTGCAGATGTTGTCGCAGTGTGGCCTTTACCCACCCTACCTTAGGAATCCATGGCCATATTTGGATTCCCCCTTGAAGGCTGATGATCGGTTTCAGATCATCCCTTCTCTCCGGAATCCTTCCACCACCTTCGGCACCCCTATAAAAATCTTCAATGTATCATTGTTTCACTGCAGTGAAACAGAAAAACAAAACTTTCCACAATTTCTTTTCTCATAATGGGCCTTGAAATTTATTTCACATATTCTTGATTTAATACTTTAAAACTTTAAGCGAATTTATCTTTAATTTAACAAAAAAAAATCTGACTTAAGATACAGATACTTTTACTTTTCGCACAAAAAAAAAACCTAACAAACCAAAAGAAACCGTTCATGTGTGTCAAAAAAAAAGATAGGCAAACCCTTCTGGTACCGGTCAAAACCCAGGATACCCCACCCCCTACGAGCTCTCAGGAGGTTTACGTACTCTTGGGGAACACTATTCTGAACCGCCGACACTTGAAACCCGGCCCCTTTTCTTTGTTTGGCTTACAAACAAAATTTAATCTAAACCATAAAACTTTACTTTTTGCAATTAATTGCATAAACAAACAAAACTTCAATGCCCTCTTAAACATTAAAACTAAACACGGACAGTAACAAATTTTTATACATATTTTTTTCTTTTCACTTTTCTTTTCCTCTATTTTTTTCTATTTTTCTTAGTTTTTCTTGAGTTTCTCTTTTCCTATTTTTCTTGAGTTTCTTGATTTTTCTAATTGTCTTGAGTTTCTTGATTTTTATAATTTTTCTTGAGTTTCTTCGTTTCTTGATTTTCCTGGTTTTCTTAATTCTTCTTGCTTTTCTTGCTTTTAATTCTTAATTTTATTAACTCACGGACTTTTTATTTTGTTGGCTCCGGTGTTGCGGTAGCGCAGCGCTGCCGGTCTCAAATTTGCCCTTGAACAACGGGGTTTGACGAAAAAGATGCGGCGGCCCAGTTCTTGGACTGAAACCTGGGACCGCCGGAAAATTCCCTAAGGATTGAGAAAAATTCATTGACACTTCAATTAAATAAACCTTCCCACCCGCAACTCACCACTGCAATTTTCAAAATTTTCTTTAAAAAACCGAGGGCCACAGGAAATCGTTGGAAGGCGACACTTTTTTGGGTCGGAACGTGGTCGCTATTCACAAGGACAAAAAAACTGATATTAATTTTTTCTTTCTTCTAAATGCTCTTTGGCGAAAACTCACATATGGCAATATTTCCAATAAGGCACTTTAAATATATTTTTTGGTGTTTTAAAACACTTGTATTTAATTGTCTTTTTATTTTTCGTTAATCTTAATTTTTGTTTCACTTTGATTTTTCTGTTTTCCACGTTTTTAATTTACGTCCCGACTGTCCAACAAGATCTGCACAACTTTAACTTCGCATTTTCTTTCCTGACACAACTGTAAAATTTAACGGCTCTCAACAATCGAACGATTTTCGTCTAACGGCGTAAAAATCATTCGATCCACTACATACATAAATAACACGGATCAGTTATAATTTATAAATAAAGATGCAAAAAAAAACGTATGTGCATTGTAGACACCACCTTTGTATTGGGATCTGTATACAAAGGACAGAAGTGCACACAACTGGTATCCCTTTCTCTTTCGATCCTCGAACTTCGAATTTTAAACTTCGAACTTACTTAAGGGCATGTTTAACCATGTCCGTTTACACGGGAAGCAATGCTTTCGGTCATAACCTTTCGATGACATTTTTCCGTGCTCAATATTTGAACTATTTTTCCTTTTCAAAATAACTAAGAACACGAACATGAAAATGAACATGAAACATTTCCAATTCGACGGAATCATGACACGATACTACGAGAATGATGTTGGTGACAGAGATAAAAACAAAACGAAAAAAAAGATCTCGTAAGTCATAGACAGAATTTCGTAAGGAGGAGACAACTCACAGCGATTCGATTGAAATGTTTGTTTACGTTTTCGTCAACCTTAAAACGATACGCGAGCATTCATCATATGTCACTGGAAACATCGTCGAGTGTAAATGGTAGTTCGAACATCGGCAGAGAAGCCCATCTGTACAAGAAAAAGAACGCCCCCACTATTTTTAAAACTCTTCTCATGACAACTCAGAGGAGTTGTATTTTGCTAGTGCCATCTTGTGTTCTAGCCCAGTACTATTTTTCTTACCTAAGTTGGTATGGGGAATTCTTTTGTTTTGGTGTAACTAAAAAAAAACGAAAAACCTACTCTTGATTATCTCAAGTGTGTTGTATATGAACAATGTGACAACCAAAACCAACTCCGATGTCAGATATCTGTCAGAGGTGGGAGGACGAACACCAGGAAGACCAAATGCGTAAGTAACAAAAACATTTTACTTTTTTTCTTCGTTTTGATGGTTTCTTTTGTGTTTCAATATGTTCTTGAATCTATTTATTTACGTTTTCCAGGCGTCCGCAACAAATTTCAATGTTTTTTGGTGTGTAAGAAATGTGAAAAAAAACGAATCAATCCCTTTTTTGAATGACTGTGTTGTGTGGTCAACTGTAAAATCGTTTTGTGCATGGTAATCAACAACACAGAAAACTCAGCTGTAGTATATGTGTAAAATCCGTGTACAAGTATGTGTAAATCCGTCTCCAAGAAGAGATTCGAGAGAAATCAATCCTTCGGGAAATAAATTCAATTTCTTTGTGAAAGAAATGCGTTTAAGGGAAAAAAAATTGCCACTTTTACGTCACGGATCATTCTTAGGTTGTAAGAAAAGCCACATAAAACTAAAATATTGTTTACGAAGGCCGGTCTCAATATTCCTCGGCCAATTTACTTTGACAGACTTAAATTTATAAAAACACACCAAGCAGATAACATTAAACACACTTATGTAAAAAAAATAGCTTCCTCTGCTTGCAAATAGGTGGCGCCACGTCGAAGTTGATGGGGACACAAAA
>CAKKXW010000244.1:0-36668 GCA_920937365.1 Sphaerophoria rueppellii | reverse complement strand
TGCAATACTTTTCTTTTCCAAATTCAATGCTGTTATTAATTTTTAGGCGAACACAATAAACCGTATTGAAAAATACATTGCCGTTTTGGAGATACTAAAGGAAAAACCCAAAACCACTTTTTGTTAAAAAAAAAAAAAAAAACACTTTTCTTATGTTTACGTTGCTGGACGTTAAGGTCAACTAATTTGTCGTTGTTACACTTCGTTTTATTATTTGTTTTAAATCTAAGTCTTTTGGGGAAATAATAAAGGAAACAAGGATTGGATTTACGCTGGATATCCTTTTTTTCATTGATAACATCTGAAATTGACCTGTATTTTTTTTGTGGACCCCCACCGCCGCGCCGCATCCCCTGGGTTCTTCCTTGGGACTGTTGCAAGTCTTAGACTTAGCAAGCTTAAAGTCTTTCAGCTTCATGGCCTCTACCTTGACTTTAAGCTTAGCCTTAGCAGAAATTCATTTCCCGTCACTTTTTCTAGAGTATGATCTTGACATTGTAATGTTTGATGAGTTAATATTCATAAATGGGATGCTTTTTATTTGGCTATGGGTTTCAAATTATTGTGCCCTAAAGAAAAATTGTGGTTTTACTGTCTTGAGGCCCTAACAGGGATCTATCGATGATGGGTGGCGCAACACACAATAAAAAAAATTGACAGGTCAGTTTTCAGACGTTATCAATGAAAAAAGGGATTAATCCAGCGTAAATCCAATCCTTGTTTCCTTTATTATTTCCCCAAAAGACTCAGATTTAAAAACAAATAATAAAACGGAGTGTAATGACGACAAATTAGTTGAGCTTAACGTCCAGCAACGTAAACATAAGAAGAGTGTTTTTTTTTTTTAACAAAAAGTGGTTTTGGGTTTTTCTTATATCTCCAAACGGCAATGTATTTTCAATCGGTTTATTGTGTTCGCCTAAAAATTAATAACAGCATTGAATTTGGAAAAGAAAATTATTGCATAATTAAATAAAATTTGGAAAAAATTAGTTCGACATTAAATTTTTTTTTTCACAATTTTGAGTTTGAAAATTAATTTTTCCAAAACTGTTATTTAAAACAATTTAATTTAAGAACAAAATAAAAGACTTAGTTTTTGGCTTTGCAGAGAGGTATAGCACGGTGTTTAGATAAAGCCGTTGAATGTTAATAATTTTTTTAAAAAATAAGTATTTTTTTCAGAAAACTGTCCCTCCTGACTAAACGGGGGTAATAGGCCCCCCTCTCCTATACAATTTTTTTCTTGTCTCAAGCCTACCAACACGCTCTAGCTATTTGGCACAACGTTCGTGAATCACCCCGTATACTTACCTTTTTAACATCGGCTTGCCTGGTAGCCTGGCACAGATTTAAGGAGGCAAGCCTGCATATTCATATTCTGTGTGTTGAAAACTATAATTTGAGATGAATTCCATCCGGTTAACAGATGGGTGAAGGAGGCGTTAGTTATTGATTAAAATATAGTTAAATTTAATATAGCCTGGCACACTTTTCGATAGGCAAGCTATCATATTCATATTTGTTTATAACAGATGGGTGTAGGTCGGTCTTCAGCGGCTCTTAGACTGTAAGGAACTCTGAATTGAGAATTTATATCTTATCACTTCCTGTTTAAACGAATGTTCATAGAAAATTTACAAAATTAAATCTTTCAAGTAAAATTTCGAAACAAATTAACTAACATTTCAAATATAACAATCAAAGTATGATGGCGAAAGTTGATTTTCTTGTATTATTTTCTTTTACTATAAGATCACTAGTTAATGACTAAGAATAGTTTAGAAGTGAAGTTGCATGCTCTTCAACTATTTTGTGTTTTGTTCATTTTATATATTAATAATTACAGTTCAATTATTATTTTTAATACTACATTTTAAGCCTATATGGTTTCAGTCGATATTTCTTTTATAATAGTTCAATGCATGCACAAAAGAAACTTATTTAAGTTAAAAATTGATTTCTTTGTCGTGTATTATTACTCCTACTTAATTAATAAAAAAAAAAATACTAGAGGCAAAATTGAAGATATGTTGAATGCATGAAATGTAGTTCTTTAACCTTATAAAATGTGTTCTAGTCCATTGGCTACAAGATATCATTAATTCATTTTAACCTAAATGATATACATACTAATTGTACTGTACAAAAGGAGGGTCGTGGCGTCGTGGGATACAAACTAAAGGATCGAAGGTTAAAGGATATGATGATTTCAGTAACCTCAGTATAGAATAAAATTAGTGTTAATTTTTACTATTTTAAATTTTAACAGTTTTTGGAGTTTGCACAGTTATGATGTGTTTGTTTGTGATTTTGACCCACCAAGAGTCAGTAGTGAAGAGAAACATTTTTTTCTTAGTTAATATTTTATTTTCAATGATCAATCCGTTCAACAGTCAAAACAAAAAAATTATCAATTATTTGAAGCGACCATTTCTTCCATAACTCATAGATATCTAACTCAATTTGGGCCATTCGATTCCGTTTCAAATAATATTCAATATCGTTGTAGGTCGAATATGGCAGAAAAATTTAGATACTGTACCGAAGTGGAAGGAAACCGCTATGGTTTGGAAACTATTTCCCAAATCATTCGATTATTTGAATTGATCAGTTGATCTCAATGCCTTATTGACCTCGGTACTCGGTAGGTATATATTTCATTTCACCCTATAATTTTTGTTTGTTTTTTTTTTTTCATTTGGGACTTTTGTCCGATTGAATATAGGTAAAATAAATTTGGGATTACTGACCCACCATAGTGGGCTAGTAGACACAAATTCAAATAGTACTTATTACCCACCATAGTGGGTCATTAGTCCCGAAACCCATTTTCGGTACTTCTGACTTTCTAACTTTACACGCAAGAAAGTTTCAGTTGGCTATGATTACATGTTTGATTCTTTTACTTTATGTTGAGTATCTGTATTTCCTAATTTGGGTGTAGTTTTTGATGCTTAACTAACCGTTAACGTTCATATTAACTTTTAAAGCAAATAGAGTTCTTGGTTTCATTAAAAGATTCGGTCGTGATTTCCGCGATCCATATAGGTATACTTTATAGCTCATTCGTGAGACCTATTCTATAAAAAGCCTGTGTAGTGTGGTCACCTTACTATGACATACGATATCTAGTCCAGCCGTAATTTCTGTTATTCTGTTAAAAGTTCAATAAAAAAAAATTACTCGAACATCTTTCAATACAAAATTTATTTCTCACATTAGTTAATAATATAAGTTTGAAGAAAAAAATGTGTCATTCAAAATTACCGCCTTTAGCTTTAACACAGGCTTTTTAACCGTTTGCCATAATTCTATATTCTAAGATTTTCAACAAACAAAATGATAAAGTGTATGCAACATCATCTAAAAAGCCCAAACAAGTTCAAAACCCTGCTACTGTAATGGTTTGGTGGGGGATATGTCATCAAGGTGTCACATCACTACATTTTTTACGAAAAAGGTGTTAAAACAGGATCAAAAGTCTATCAGTAAAGTCTTCTCAAGGGTGTTGTTAAAGGTCTAACACATTCTCTATTCAACAGTGCAAGATTGGTCTTCTACCAAGACTCACAAATTCAAAACGATATAAGAGTGGGTAAGGTGCAATATTCCGGATCTGATTGCTGCTGAGGATCGGCCATCGGTAAGTTCAGATCTAAAACCGCTGGATTACAGCTTGTGGTCAAGGCTAGAGGGCATGGCCTGCAGGACTCTCCACCGAAATTTGGACAGCCTAAAGGCAGTTTCGATGAGAGCAGTGTCGTCGATTCCCATCAAAACTGTACGTGCCCCTAAGGAACAATAACCACAACTATTTAAAGCCTGTGTAAGAACTAAAGGTGGTAATTTTGAATGACTTATGAATAAAACTTATTTATTCTTCGAATATATTGTTAATTAATGTAAGAAATAAATTTTGTCGTAAAAGATTTACGAGAAATTTTTTTATTGAACTTTTAACATGTAACAGAACTTATGGCAAGACTAGTTATATTGCCCCCTTATTCGTAAACACTTTCTTTCATCAACCTCCCTTTTTGACAAACCACAGAAAATACCAACAATTTTCTTTTATTGTTGCATTAATAAATGGACCTGTATCATCATCATCACCATTAGTACTTGGTTGTTTAAATTTTAGTTTTAGTCGTTCAAGTATAAGACTATATGGTGCCCTCTTAATCAATTAATTGAAATTTAATGTTTTTCAACAGACTATATTAAGTTCTTAGATTTTGTGTATTATGTTTGTTAGCATTGTTCATGTTAGAATTTAACGAATTAAAATTGAGTGGCGCGACAGCTCTTGAAGAGCCAAGGCCTAAGTGGCTTACTCTCATCAACAATTCTCTAGGTGCGTGTGAAGAATTGAGGGGACCTACAATTTAACGCCGATTCCGAACGGCAAAGTTGAGAAGCACTTTTTCATGACAGATGATACTCTTGGAAGTTTTGTCAGTTCTTCGCAAGAGCCAGTGCCCGTGAAAGATGAAATAAAAACTATGGGCGCAATTAGGATTCGAACTCATGACATTCTGCTTAGAAGCCAACACACCTAACCACTAAGCTACGGACACTACAATTGAACGAATTGAAGTAAATAAATAAATATAAAGCTTCAATTTAACGCCGATTCCGAATGGCAAATTTGCCAAGACACTTTTTTGATGAAAAATTAGTACTTTGTCGGTTCTTCGCAAGAGGAAGTATCCATGAGATATGACATAAAAACATTATGGTCACGAGTAGGATTCGAACCCTCAACGTTCTACGTAACCACCAACTGACATAACCCTAACGCCATGGGCACTACAAAGATACAGACAAACCAAAATATATTTTGAACTCCTCAAATGCAGAAAAAATTCCTCAAAATTATTGAAAAATACGGCCCATGAAATGTTTGAAAGGACAGCACACATTAATATGAGTAAACTGTAAGAGAGTAAGAGAGAGAGAGAGAGAGAGAGAGAGAGAGAGAGAGAGAGAGAGAGTTCAATATATCCTAATACATGTCTCACTCAGTCTCATGCGCATGCATAATGCCCTCGCGCTTCTAACGTGTTAAGGGTTGATTGGCCAATTGGATCGGTATGTCTTCTTGTAAAAGATTTTAAAATAGTTGCCCGGCGGAGACATATAAAAGCGGAGGACCAGAATTTAAGTGAAGTTAAGTAATTGATTTGGGAGCCTTAGAGAATATTGCCTAAGATATACGTGAAAATAAGCTTTCAGAATTTAAGTGAGGTGATAGATAAAAATCCTATCCAACGTACTATGTGAGCGTCTTAAACCGTTCCGCAACACAATAATCGGCACGTAACAGTGTGGTCTTACGCCAGGCAGAACAACGATAGACCAAATATTCAAATTTCAATTCGAAACCCACCATCTTTTCATCGACTTCAAAGCTGCTTATGATAGCATCAACCGCCAAGAGTTTTTGATGGCAATGTCTGAATTCGGGATCCCGAACAAACTGATCTAGCTGTGCCCGCATGACGCTTAACAAAACGTAGTTCAAAGTGCAAATGTGAAACAGCCCATCCGAGCTGTGTAAGTACGGAAAACACTATCTTCAACAAATCCACCCAGCTCCTAGGCTATGCGGACGAAATTGACATCATCGGTCGATCCAAGAGAGCCTTCACAGCGATTGAAGAACAGGCGAAAATGAGGACAAATCAAAGTACATGCTATCAATAAACAAAGCAACATCTGTCCACCACCTAAGACAAAACGTCACTGTTGGTAGCAGGAATTTCGAGGTAGTTAAGGAGTTTACCTACCTTGGAACAAACATCAATCCCACAAACGACACCTTAGTAGACATCCGAAGAAGAATTACTTTAGCGAACCGTTGCTGCTTCGGTTCACTCGAAAGACAAAGTGTCTGTTATACAAAACTTTGATATTACCAGTCCTACTTTACGGCGCGGAGTGCTGGACAGTAAGTAAAAAAGGTTAATTGATATTGGGCACTTTCGAAAGAAAAATTCTTCGACGGATTTTCGGTACCTTATGCGACGATGGCGAATGGAGAAGAACGTTCAACCGAGAACTGTACGAGCTGTACCAAGATGTCGATGTAGTCCAGAAGGCCGAGAAAAGACGACTACATTGCATGCGAGGGACCGATCACGATGGAAATCTACAATACCTCAGGCTGAGATCCTTCATGGATTGTGAGCCGGATAAGTAAGTAAGTAGATAGGTAAGGAAATACTTTTTGCACCTTGATTACTCTTCATACCCGAAAATTTGCCGTCTAAGCTAGCTAGCAGGTAGGCATGCGTTCGTAGTACCTACATACTGACAGCAAATAAGTGACGTCTGGTAGCCCTGGGATCTTGGACTATTATCAAAACAACTACCAAAAAATTTAAATATTGTGATCCCTTACTTCTAAGAAGAAGGTAGCAACCACTGCTCTACATCAAAACAAAAAAAATTTAGGGCAGTATTGCAATTGAAGCTCATCTTTTCTTCTAATTATTCATATTGCCTTTCTATATCGCTTTCAGCCGTTTTTGCTATGTATTTGCGTTTCATTCAGATAACGATTACCTTAAAAATAAAAAAAATTTAGTTTGCAAAAAAAAATGCAACTGCAACCATGACATGACTACTATTAGATTTGAGATCTCTTTCGACCATGGGAAGGTTCAGTTTTTCAAAATTCAGTTGTCGACGAGTTACAGTTTGTGCGTCAAGGATTGTAACCAGATATAAAATACCTGCACGTTGTATAAAGTACCTACA
Organism: Sphaerophoria rueppellii; assembly: GCA_920937365.1. Lineage (NCBI taxonomy): Eukaryota > Metazoa > Arthropoda > Insecta > Diptera > Syrphidae > Sphaerophoria > Sphaerophoria rueppellii. The sequence goes on along the minus strand of CAKKXW010000244.1, from coordinate 29,903 downwards.
TCTGATTAACTTCAATCCCTAACCGTTGTAATACTTAAGTAGTTTCACCTTGACCTATACCATCATCATCTTCCTCTTTCCTTTCCTCTTCAGTTTCGAGCTCAGGCTCTTCAGCCAGCGTATAGACACCAGTAAGAGCCAATTGCACCTTTTGTTGTTTCTGTGGCTGAAGGGGTTCAGTCGATGCTTGGGAGGGGGGCGGTAAACTATCCATTAGTTGGAGGTTTTGTTGTGTACCACCGCCAGATATTGTTGTTTGTGAGATATAGTTATTTAGGGGTAAAGAGATGACATTATTCTTTAGCAGATGAGTCGTATTGCTAGGCGCACTATTCGGGTCCATTGTTATAATTGGCACTAACTCGTGATTCACAAAGTCCTTGATGGTTTGCATTTGCCCCATATCTGTATCTTGGTTGAACACAATTGAAGTTGGTGTACCTATAGAACGGGAACATTGATTTAGCTATGTAATTGTTTGTGAAAAGGATAAGAAACTAACCTGTCACCAGAGTCTCCTCGGTGGGATTTCTATGATAGAGATTTGTGTTTTTAGCGTAATGTCAGGGTGGCATAGAAAAGCCGGTAATAGTAGCTCCATCTTCGTTGTCCAGTGCTGGGTTTTTCTTGAACTCAACCACCACCTTGATTCTATGCACAATCTCTTCATGCAATACATTAAAACACATCGCCGTTAGGGCCATACCAGACATTATGTACACCGAACAAAACCACGTAGTTGCTGTTGATTCCTTTTTGAGGCCAGGCACCAAGTCACCAAATCCAATTGTAGATAAGCTCATAAAACAAAAGTAGACACCATCGAGAATGGGCCAATTCTCTAACCGATAAAGCACAAATGCACCAAACATTATGTATACGATCATCATGCATAGACATAGCAGAATAGGAGCCAATATACTGAGACCATGCATGGAGCCTCGAGAATCTGATGCACTTAGCGAGTCAACGTCGGGCAGCATGTTATTATGATGGCTTACTACATATTGTTGTTTCTCAGGCGAGTGGAAATTGTTGTGCAGAGAACCTGGGCGTACGTAGAATGGTTCGTTCATAGCACTTTGCCGAGCACGCATTTCCTCCTGTTGGCGTTTCCGTTTCATGCGCCGTTCTTTTTCGGCCATCCGCTTCTCGTCGTAGCAACAGTAGCCACAATTTGAACACAGGCAGCAACATAAAGCTCGAGAAAAGACTTCACGAGCAACCTTTGCCAGTACACCACCAGTGCTGGAGAGGTATACAAGAGTCAAAGGTATTCCTAAAATAGCATACGCTAATGTTACCACGCGACCCAGCGTAGTTTTTGGAGCAATATTTCCATATCCTTGAAAAAAAAAGAAATAAAAAAAGATTAGTATCGTAGCTAATGGGATGTGCTTTCAAAATCATACAGCAAACATAGTATTGGTTTTTACGAACAAGGGTTGGATTGCATTGGTGTTTCCCAACAATGTTCCGCCTACATCTCCCCTTTCCTCCCGGAAAGCAGAAAATATATTTTTGAAATATTTAAGTTGTTGTTCTTTTTCTTTTGGCATGAAAATTCACTTTGTGTTTTTATATCTCGCTTGCTATTGCTTAGAGTTTTCTCATATGTATGAGTAATAATGTGCAGATATTGAATCCCGGAGTTTATAGATAATTTTATTGGCATGCCACAGTAATGGAAGGTAATATAGATATAGGTAGAGAACGGTTGTTATACTTTCAATTTGGCTTTGAATTCCTCAGTAGAATTTTATTAGTGGGTCGTTTCTAATGGATTTTCAAAATGCTTGTGCTTGTGATGAATACAGTTACTTTGTGTTTGTCTTGCTGTCTCCATAAAAAAAATTTGAAAGTAAATCGGTGGAGCTTGGAAAATACGGTCATATAGTTTGTTTAGTAAGGGAGTTTTAATTGAATTAAAACAGGATTGCATGACATATGTATGTAGGGTACGAAGTACATAAACACCTATTATTAGTTTTTTTTTATAACAGGTTTATGTTGTTTTTTTTATTATAGACGAAAACTCAGTTCAAATTATTAAAAATAAAAATAGTGTTTATTATTATATGTAACAAACAACAAATCATGTACAGTGCCAGCTTTAGGGTATGGTGGCCCGAGCGGTCACCTTGGAAGCTGCGATCCAGGGGGCACCGCGTCAGCCAGCATAACTTCAACATAGGCAACAAACAATCAACAAATTGTGACGTTGTCAAGCTCTAAATCAAAAAAAATAGGAAACTCAAAAAGTTTCATGAGTTTCATCTTCATTGTCTCCAAATGTTCTTTTGTTTTTATTTTCACCATACCCAACACTTAGAAAATACAAGAGAGAATTGAGATAGTGTTTGGTAAAAAAAAACATTGGGCCTTACCAATAATCAAATTTAGTGGACTCTAAATAATGAACCATACCAAGAATCAATTAAATAGTCAGCTTAACGCTAAACGTCACTCTAAACTTTAGAGTAGAGAAACGCGTGTTTAACTTCGTGATTAAGTGTAAACGTCATTTTTGTGCTGTCATTCTGACAGTTAGCAAAAGAAATTTTTCGTATGTTTGGTTTCTTTTATCTGTTGCAAATTTATCTTTGACCGTGACCGTGAGTTCATAAAAATTAACAAAACTATAAAAAGATAATTAAAATAAACAAATAGATTAATTTCTTTTTATTTAAATATATAAGTACCTAACATTTTAATTTATTTCAGAGTAAATTGTTATTCTAATGGCAAACAAAGCGGAGTCGGTCCGTTAAAGCGTGCTTTACACGATATGGATTTTCCATATGGACTGTCACCATTTCCATATGGAATATTATACAAATCGTGTAAACGTATTAAAAATCCATATGGAAATTCCATATGGAATTTTTTCATTTAGAACTATTTCTAAATTTCATCTGTATACAAAGGAAATTGAATTTTTTAAACGACAAACAAAGTTTATATTAATACATGGGAGCGCGAAAAAGAAGAAATTTAATATAAATTTGTTTTTTTTTTTTTTTCATTTGAAAAGAAAAAGTGTTGAAACTACAAACGGAAAATCCAAATCGTCTAAATGCTTATCTGGTTTTCCAAAAAAATTCAATTTGACATACATATGAAAATACATTTGGAAATAAGAAGTGACAGTCCATATGGAAAATCCATATCGTGTAAGGCTCGCTTAACTGGACACCAGCAATGAAGGAGTTGCTGGTTGAAGCAGTGAAGCTGTTTTCTATGACAGTGGAGAGCAAACTCAACGATGGCTCAAAGCTAAATTTGAAGCTTGGCAGAGCATTCAGGAAATGTTCAATGCCACTGGCTATTGCTTTAGGGGCCAGTTATAGCTATCAGAAAAACGGATCAGAAAAAAAATTCTTTTCTAAATTTGACTACTCTAGAACTTCATTTGAGCAAAAATATTGATGCAATTCGACGAACGTTTGTTTGAAATATTTTTTTCAAAAAGAATTAAAACATTTATGACCGAATTTAATTAGAAAATTGAATTTAAATTTTTTTCTGATGAGATTTCATTTTTCTGAACAGCTGATTGTAAAAACTTAAAAAATATTCCATTTTGTTTTTCTCATGTGTTTCGATTTTTTTCTGTTCCAATAACATCAGAAAAAATTTTTCTGATGAAAAAAAAAGTTCTGATGTCATTAAAAAAAGCGCAAAGCTGGACTGACATTTAATTTCTGACACAAAATTCTTGGTTGCTATAAACACTCATCAGAAAAATATTTCAAGTTTTCACTGTTCCAATTTTTTCTGATGGATTTTTCTGATAGCTATAACTGGCCCCTTACAGCCAAACAAATAAGAGAACAGTTGAATCGGTTATTTTACAAAAATGATTTTTACTTGGGCAAAAAAACCTTACCTGTAGTGCCAAAAAAAAACTTTGTCGTCATAATGAGCGAATGGATCTATCCTTTTCCTGTAAATTTTCCTTCTTCGGGATTGTGACACCTCGTCCAAAATGTTGATATCACTAATTTGTATCGTCGGAACTCATAATTAATTTCTACTTTTAATAATTTCACTTGAAAACTTTTATGCTGACATTTCATAAATAAAACAAATGTCATTTCGACAGCAGTTGTCTGTTTGGCAACAAATGTTGAGATAATGAAATAAGGCACAGTTTAGTTGAAGACGTGTTTAATTTGGTTATTGGTTAACACACAAATAAACTCGTCTCTAAAGTTTAATGTGGCGTTTATCTAAACGCTTGTTTGGTCAATAATTATTGGTAAGGCCCATTGAGTATCGTTATGACGCTGTATTTTTAATCGCTATACAAGTCTTATGAGATTTTTTGAGGTAGGGCTGGATCTTCTCAGTAGTTGGCTCTGTTAATTTCTATTGTATTTGTATTATGTATTTTAGTAATGTATTTATGTATTAACCGTAAGACTTTTATAGAGATTTCAAAAACGATGGATATGCATATCACATGACACAAATAATTAGGTGTTATCATTGGAGAAGAGATTGGAAATTAGATATTTTACAATTATTGCAAACAGTTTTTATTATTGTTTTTGCTGTCATGCAGCAAATTTTGATATTCTTTTATTAATTTGCGTAATACCTTCTGAATTGTGTCGTGCATCAAATATCATAATATTTTAAGAAACAAATTTAATATTAAGACTAGAAGGAGTGGTGCAGTGACCACGGAATAACTATACATGTAGCGACTAAGGGGAGCCTCAATGAAAAAACTATTGTTGCCGTTAAAACGAGGTAAATTTGATGTTATTGAAAGATATGGCGATATTCGACTCAAGCCACGCACTATTCCAAGGAGAGTCGCAAGATCCCTTCTACGAGAAAGCCCAATTGGCCATGGTAGCGGCGTAGAACGGCGTATTTATTGAATGGCAATACGTGACACTATTATTAAATGGGACGACGCATCGATTTTTTTTGGCGCTTCCGTTTAACAAAGCTCTTATCAGTCCGTCAACTGTTGGCAGAAAAACTTCAATATCCACAACTACGGTAAAAATTGGAATGAATCCAATTATCCATAGTTTATGAACACGATCCATATTCTCTGTAACAGCCCACGCACATAAGCATCACGATTACCAAATATTCTTAAAACTAAAATCTTACATTAGACTGAGATTCACTAGACCTAGTTTTAAGAGAATTTGTGAAGAAATTAGGGGTAAAATGCCAAAATTGATTTTCGTTCTAATTTCGGTGAGTGTGCATTTTTCAACAAAATCAACTCTTATTGAGTAAGCATAGTAAAATAGTATAAGGAGCTTCGAGTCTTCACATAATATTTCGGTTCATAGTTGAACCCATTTGGCCATTTCACACAAAATCAGCATTCAAGCCTTATGAGCCGTCAAAATCTCAGCCATGTTTGGGTGGAAATTTATTGTTGTGCCTAAAGAAAGACAACAAACCAATCATAGTTTCTGGAGTCGCTTCAGATTACCTGCAAATTCACTCCAAAAGTAAAAATTCTAATCCATCAAAATCTCAGCCATCCTTGGATGAAAGCTTGCAGTTAAGGTGTTTATAAAATTTCTTACAATCAAATGAGAATCGTTGCTACTTCTAAAAAGGAAAATATATTATTTTGTTAGATTTTGCTGTTGATATAATGAAGAAAGGATAAAAGGATTGAATGTTTCGATCAAAGGTGAAATAAACTTGATTTCTTTAACCCTCTGCGGCTGACGTGGTGTCTGACAGACACCATCAAACAGAAAACCTGAAGTGCGTTTTTGCGCTGACGATAGTTGACTATAGTTTTTATGTCAAAAAGAAGATGGTTGATGTGTCATGGTTGAAATAGTTAGAAATAGTTGAAATCATCCAAAAACGCTTTTTAGTTAGGTTTGGTTGATCTGTCAAACAAGAAAAAAAAACAAATCTTTTGAGGTTACATTTTTCTTTTCTTTTGATCATAACAATTTTTGTTGCTCTAAATTTATTTCAAAAATTCAAGAATGATCTTGATATGGTAAGATTTTAAAGCCAATTGAGATTAGAAAATATTTATTTATTTTTGAACAACCCACAGCAAGAAAAGAAAAGAGAAAGAGACTGAAGACCACCCTCCATAAAGAAATCTTCAAGCTGTTCCAAGTAAGCCAGCTCCTGATATTCTCCTAATTGCGGCTCCCAGATTCAGTGAAAAACTCTCAATACCAATATCTAGTTCGTGATTTAGTATAAATAAATGAAAAAAAGTCTTTATTCTCCGAAACTAATTAAACATTTTTTATTGCAAACAAACAAACATAAAAACAATGAATTCAAATATGTATGCCGATTACGTCCTTCATTCATTGATTTGGGTTTCCTTATGCTTGACTTCTGCGGGAGCGTCATTGAGCTTCCTCTCCAAATTGTCCTTTTCTCCTGTGATCTTCGTAATTTTCTCCTCAGTCAGCTCCATTCACCGCTGCGTCAATTTCTTCTCATGCAGAGTAACTTCCATTTGCCGTTCCTGCGGACTGACGTTCGACAATCATTATGCTCATGGGCAGTGGCCAACTTATCCTCCAAAACCATGTCCATGTCCTCGAGTTTTTCGATGACTTTTTGTAAACTAACCGAACGTAGACGCTGACTGTTTTGGCCATCTTTGGCAGCCTGCAAGTCGCCACGCAGTTGCAGTTGAAATAGGAGTGTTTGCGGATTGCAGTATAGCCAATTCGATTGGAAGGGTTTGTGACCGGTAAGAGAATGATTCTTGAAATTGGTGCTGAATTTTAAGCCACTTGGAAATGCGATCATTTCCTTGGTGTGTATCTCCTCGTAGTGACTGAGGATTTTCAGTTTGACTCGTGAAGCTTTAAAATTTGTAAGGGGAATCTTATTTTCTTTATATTTTTGAAATTAAATATTTTTAATTGAAGACGAACAGAAATCTTTTGATTGGAATTAAATTTGCGGCGGCACGGATACGGACAACTACGACGGTAAAAAATGCACGAACAGAATGTTTTTTTTTTTTTGAGTCATTAAAAACACCATTAAACAGAAAAAAAAAGACTTTGACACATCAACCATTTTCAACTCACCTCCTGAGTAGAGTTGGGAATAGTTAGAAATAGTTACAATTTGACACTTTAACACTGACCGCAAAAACGACAATTGTGGTTACGAAACGTAACTATTGGCGTGCAAAAACGAGAAATAGTCAACTATAGTCAACTATAGTCAACTATAGTCAGCGCAAAAACGCACTTCTGGTATTTCGCCGTTATTTTTTAAAATTTGACATGTACGTTCTCAGTACCTTTCAGTCGTATGGTAAACCACGTGTTAATATATAGTGAGCTGTCGTGGCATGCGAATCGTTTCTTGTGTGAAGTAAATTGTCTACGAGACTATAACGCCATTATTAAGGTACTGGCTGTGAGACTACCATCTCAGTCTTATATTCTTATTTCCATATTATCTGTGAGACAATGTTCATAGTGTCTCCTAGCCATGTAAAATCCAAACAAAATTTTATAAGTGCAGATTGTTAAATATAAGTTATCCTCAGAGTCAGATTTCATAAAATTCCCCTGTAGAAGTCGAGAAATTACGACGAAACGTAGGAAAACATATGAAATTTTACATAACAACAAACTTAAGTTAAGTAATTGGTCAAATCGTTATTAATTCAGGTTAATGTTTTTTGTTTACTCCCTGGGGATTCGACTTTTGTAGGGCTTGATTTCATCTCAAAACAATGCTTCACTACTTTGGTTGTTTTTTTATTTTTTCTTCTTGCGTTGTTAAGGTAATAAATGTGCAATAAATAAAATAGAGATATTATACGGAGTTGATTTATGCAGATTAAAAAAAAAAAAAACAAAGTTTGACTTTAAGACGCCAGGCGAAATGATTTCTGATAGTTTAATAGTATTACTTTTTACTGATTTGTTTTCCATATGAACAAATCAAATAGAAATTCAACCACTTAGTTTCTAGACTTCAAAATAGGGTTAAAGGTGAGACGCATTTCGCTGAGTTTGCTAGTGCAGATATTAAATTAGGAAATTATTCAGCCTTTTCATGAAACCCACCATCTTTTCACCACCAAGAGCTTATGACGGCGATGTCTGAATTCGGGATCCCGAACAAACTGATTCAGCTGTGCCGCGTGACGCTAATCAGTACGCAGTGCAGTGTGCAAATGGGTAACCGAGTTGTTTGAAACATGCTCAGGGTTTGGATGTCAGGTGTGAGCACGGAAAACACTTATCTTCAACAAATCCACCCAGCTCCTGGGCTATGTGGACGACATTGACATCATCTGTCGATCCAAGATAGCTGTGCTTGAGGCCTTCACAGCTATTGAAGAACATCCGAAACTCGTTGGTCTTGAAGTGAATGAGGACAAAACAAAGTACTTGCTATCAACAAGCAAACCAACATCTGGTCACCGCCTAGGACAAACGTCACTGTTGGTAGCAGCAATTTTGAGGAAGTTAAGGAGTTCACCTACCTTGGAACAAACATCAATCCCAAAAACGACACCTAAGTGGAGATCCGAAGAAGAATTACCCTAGAGAACGGCTGCCGGTTTGACAAAACAACTTGGTTGTCCTCACTCGAAAGACAAAGTGTCCGCTATACAAAACTTTGATTTTACCAGCCCTACTCTACGGCTGGGTGATAAGTAAAAAATGGTAATTGGTTCTGGGCACTATTGAAAGAAAAATTCTTCGACGGATTTTCGGTACCGTATGCGACGATGGCGAATGGAGATGGTTCAATCGAGAACTGTACGAGCTGCACCAAGATGTGGATGTAGTTCAGAAGGCCGAGAAAAGATGACATAAATGAAATGAAATATCCCAGCCCTTAGGTTCGTGACGACATGGAAGACCGAACCTACGGTACAAAGACCAAGTGACTGCGGATGCCAGATCGCTTGGTTTTGGTGACTGGAAATTGCATGCGAGGGACCGATCACGATGGAAGGCTGCAATATCTCAGGCTGAGATACTTCATGATTTGTGAGCCGGATAAGTGCCTAAGTAAATAATTATTCAGCCTAATTGTGAGTTTCACCCGGAAAATCATTCCCTTGGAATAGTTTCGTTCGTCCGAAATTTAAAAAGCTATTGTGAGTTTCGCCCGACTAGAATTTTACTTCGAATCAGAACTTACAGTTCGACTAAAACAAACAGTGATACAATGCTTGCAGAAAAACATAGTTTTCAAGGAATGAATGAAAATATCCCATTCATATTTCCCTTTCAAATCATTAAACATTTTCATACGTTTGTTTAATGTGAGTTGAGTTGGTTTGAGATGATTTGGCTTGGATAAGTTGGGTAGAGATCGGTTATAATCGCAATAATTTCATTATTTCATTATTGAAGTAGATCTTATAACCTTATACAGGGTGATTCACGAGCGTTGTGCCAAAAAGCTAGAGCGTGTAGGTTGAGTTGAGACAAGAAAAAAATCGTATAGGAGGGGGGGTCTATTCCCCCCCGTTTAGCCGGGAGGGGCAATTTTCTGAAAATTGACTTATTTTATAAAAAAAAAAATATTAAAAATCAATGGCTTCAGTTACAACACCGTGTTGTACCTTTTTGAAAAGCCAGAAATATCTTCTTTCATGTGGTTTTTAAATTAAATTGTTTTAACGAATAGTTTAAAAAATATTAATTTTCAAACTCAAAATTTTCAAAAAAAAAAAAACAAAAAATCATTTTTGAACCAAGTTTTTTCAAAATTGTATGTAATTAAGTACTAATTTTGTTTCAAAATTCAATGCCATTGTTAATTTTTAGTCGAAAACAGAAAAACCGGATGCAAAAATGTCTTTTCGTTTTTGAGAAATAAAAAAAAGACCAGGACCACTTTTCTCTAAGAAAATCTTTGTTTTTATTATTACCTATCTCGACCTTTAGTTTTATTAATTTATTATGACACATTAACCATTCTTTTAATATTTGTTCTGTAATTGGAATTTTATGAGACCTCAATAAAGTAAAAAAGTATTGGATTTTCCCTGGATTAATCGTTTTGTTATTGATAACCACTGAAAACTGACCTGAAATTTTTCTTATTATGCCTGGGGGCCGTGGGCACCTGTCGGTGAAGGGTTCTACCTGTTAGGAGCTTAAGATGTAAAGCAATTTTTCTTGAATGAAAAAACAATAAACCGTAGCAGAAGTGCATGACCGCTAACTCTTCTCGAGATTATGAGTTTGACATTGTTATGTGTTGATGAGTCCATATTTCAATTGGAAATGGTTGTTTACTATGCGATGCCTTTTATTCACCTTTAGGTCTTTTCGTTCAAGAAAAATTGCGGTTTAATCATCTAAAGCTCTAGCAGGTAGAACCTTCACCGCAGGTGGCGCGGCCCCCAGTATAATAAGAAAAATTTCAGGTCAGTTTTCAGTCGTTATCAATGAACAAAACGATTAATCCAGGGAAAATCCATACTTTTCTACTTTATTGAGGCCTCATAAAATTCCAATTACAGAACAAATATAATGGCTTTTCAAAAAGGTATAACACGGTGTTGTAACTGAAGCCGTTGATTTTAATATTTTTTTTTATAAAATAAGTCAATTTTTCAGAAAATTGCCCTCCTGGCTAAACGGGGGTGGAATAGACCCCCCCCTCCCATACGATTTTTTTCTTGTCTCAACTCAACCTACACGCTCTAGCTTTTTGGCACAACGCTCGTGAATCACCCTGTATATCGATTCAGCTAACGAACTTGAATCATTAAAAAATTGATCATACATTACCGCGACTCTCATTGACTTCAAACTCATACACTTGGCCATTTTGCTAAATATTAAATTTCAATTTTTATAAAACCTTAAATTAATTAAAATTAAACCGTAAAAGGGAGATCCTCTAAACTGCGCCAACTACAGAAGAATCAGTCTACTTAACATGTTGTGCGAATTCCTTAACATGGTTCTTTAGAAGATAGTTAACAGCAGAGGCACTGTCTTCCAAAAATGGTAACAGTCGTAACACTGGTTTGATTACTAGCAGAAGTGTTTTATTTTCTTTCTCCGCAATTTTTTAATTTAATGTCAAGTTTTTTTGTTTGTTAAAAATTTAAATCGTGTGTATAATATTTAATTTTTTACTTGACATGCATGTCAACTCAAGCTATTAGATTTTATTATCAAAACCAGCTTAAAATTTAATTTTTCCATCTAAATTTTATTGTGATTCCTTGTATGTAAGTTTTGATTCCATTTACTTCTTTATCTATTTATTGCAGCCCTAGGTTCAAGTCCCGGTAACAGAGCAAGTTTGTTTTTTCTTTTCTTTTCCTTTTCCTTTTCGTTGTTTCTTTTTTTTCATTAATAAGTAGGTATGACTTGCGCTATTAAAAACTGTCTGGATCGGTCTGGCTCAGTCGCACTTTTTGAATTTAATGGTCCATGTGGTAAATTATTCCACTCCATATGTGTTGGTTGGAATAATTCCTTTCTGGATAAAATAAATTCATCGCATTTAGCCCTTTGGTATTGCGCGGGCTGTAAAAAGATTTCCTTGTCTCATTTTTCTATTAAATAATCTAATTAAAAAAATGAGCTTTGTAAAATTTCCAAGGGGTTTGAAGATTTAAGTTCTTATTTCATTAAATTAGCCTCCGCTACTTATGAAATCCCTCTGGTACTGGTTTCTGACAAATCCTGCTCAATGGATGATCTCACAATGTAATCTATCTGTGTCTAGGCCTAAATCTGTCTTTATCTCTCGTCTATCACCCGAAACTGAGACTAAAGACGTAATAGAACATTTGGTTGCCTCGAAAGTAATAAAAGATTCATCGAGTATTAAATGTTCTAAGATAAGTAAACAAAACAGTTTTGTAGCGTCTTTTAAAAAAAAACTGTTCCCAATTCCTTTTTTGAATCCATTCTTAAAAGTCCTTGTCCTGTTAACACATTAGTTAAACAATTTTCTGCTCCTCAGAGAAGAAAATCAGGTGTCGCTCTGTATGGTCCGAATTCAAAAAACTGCAAAGACTCTCCCTCTACTACCAAAATGTAAGAGGACTTCGTAGTAAAACTACAACTATTTTTCAAAATTCCCAATCTTTGTCATACGATCTTTTCGCTCTTACCGAGACTTGGCTTAATGCCACAATTTTAGACACAGAACTCTTCGATAATGAGTTTGTAGTTTTCCGTAAAGATCGTCATGACGATGTCATTAATTCGGTTGGTGGGGGAGTCCTCATTGCTGTAAGAAATAGTTTTTGTTCAACCAAAATAGTTTTCCCAATGAATCTGTCTATAGAACTTGTCTGTGTAAAAATATCTAAACAATATTTAGTAATATATGTATTAAATGTTAACATCCCACCAAAGAGCCCGATTCTTCGTTCTCTGAACTCTCTCTTGCAATTCATTTTATTGTCAACTTAGCAAGCCTTGACAGTATTATATTATAATTGGAAGATTTCAATCTTCCCAACATTGACTGGGTTCCTTCCGAAGACGATTCTTATTTTGAAGCTTCAACCAACTCATCCCAACTAGATAATATTATATCTTCGGATTTGCACTAATAAGGTACAATTGTTAGCACTCTTAAATATTTGAGAAATACCGTTATTATTCGTGATAGCTAGCTATTTTGATCAAAATTAAGTTTAAAAAAACAAACTGTTTATTATAACAAAAACACTTCATTTCTCTCATTTTTAAGAGTGCTTTGGAAAGCTTGAAACATCTTCTTTCAATTTATATTTAAATTAAATATTAATTTTCAAACTCAAAATTTAAAAAAAAAAAAAACAAAAAAATCATTTTTGAACTAAGCTTTTTCAAAATTTTATGTAATTAAGTACTAATTTTTTTTATCTCACAAAACATTGAAGAAATGCATTGTGTGAAAACAATATAAATAGGAAATAGTTCCTTTCCTTTTGTTATTAAAAATATGGCCGGTTAAAGAAATAGGACACTAAAACCAAAAAAAACAGCTGTAGCTCCTATACGGTAAGGTTTAGAGAAAAAAGTTACTTAATATTTTTTTTAGGAAATAAAATTTCCTATAACCTTGTTATTGGGCATTTTTCTCTTAAGTGAAAACTGACGGAGTTGCAAGCAAAACTAAAAACAGCGTTAAAAACAAAATGGCGGTCAACGTTATAAGTTTCCGGGTTTGCAAAATGGTGGTTTTGCTTCTCATTTGGTAGCTTTTTAATTTTTGGATCCAAACCTTTCCTCTTAACGTCTTCCCAGGAAAAAACTAAGTTTTTTGTACAGGTTCACTAAAAAGGCAAATTTTTAAGACGCCGACTGACGGTCTTTCCACCACTAAACGAGCGACTGACGGTCACTTTTATTACTTAAATAGAATAAATATTCGACTGTATGAATTTCATGCTCGAGCAAATGACTTTGCAAAATTTTTTTTTTGGCATGTTCATGGGCCCGACTGACGGTCAATCCACCACTGTCCAAGTGGCTGACGGTCGTTTTTGTGTTTGTATTGATCCAAATAACCGTCACATAAATTTTAGGCCTTGAGCAAATGACTTTTTTTTTGGAATTTTTTTGCCACTTTGACGAGCTGCCATTTCTGATTCCACCACTAGCTAGGCGACTGACGCTCACTTTTGTCAAAGATGAGGCGAAAACAACAATATATATTAATTTCAGCCTTGAGCAAATGACTTTAAAAATTAAGCGCTGCCTCTCGTACTATAAGTAAGTTGCATACAAAATTATAGAAATAGAATGCTGGATCTAGCCGTTAATACTATAGTGGTTGAATCCTCCTCTGCTTTATGTAACATAGATAACTACCATCCACCTCTCGACATTTTTCTTGACACGAGAGGTCATTTACTTAAAAATGGTAACCCTCATGACTGCTCACATGCTCACATTTGATTTTCGCAAAGCTGATTTTGAAAAGCTTTTGAATTGTTTAAATAAATCCGGTATAGAACACTTACCGATCTCTAACGATATTGACGAAACAATTTCGAGTTTTTATTCAGTTTTGTTAAATTGCATAAAAGAAGCAGTACCAATTATTAAAAGTACGATTCCCTCAAATACCCCTTTCCATCCCTGGTATACTAAGGACCTTAAACATCTTCGCAACAAAAGAAATAAGGCCTGGAAGAAATACATGAAGCATATGACGGTGGAAAATCAAGTCATTGTTTGAAGAGTTTAAGAAACTCTCTAACGAACCTTATAATGAATACCTAGAGTCAATGGGGGCTTCTTTAAAATCAGACCCAAGGAACTTTTGGAAATTTATTAACTCGAAAAAAATTGTGACACTTATCCTATTAACTTCACTTATAATAACGTAACCTTGACCACTACTTCTGACATTTGTGACGGTTTTGCAAAAATGTTTAGTCAATCTTTCATTAATTCTCTTGTCGTTGTAGATGAAATTTATTTCCATTATCTACAAAACTGCCCCCATGTGTCTTTTAATAGTATTACAATAGAATATAATAAAATCTTAGAATTTATGTCTCATCTTAAAGAAGACTATTCTGTTGGACCAGATGGAATAACACCCGTAGTTCTTAAAAAATGTAGGTCAGTCTTAGCACTTCCCTTGCGTAATATTTTTGATATTTCATTGAAGTCAAGTAAATTTCCTGCTGTATGGAAGAGTGCCCTTATAACTCCCGTTTATAAAAACGGTGATAAAATCAATATCTGTAATTACAGACCGATATCTAAACTCTGATGTACTCCAAAGTTGTTTGAGCAATTAGTGTGTGACAATTTGGCATTCAACTGTAGGAATGTTATATGCAATCAACAGCATGGCCTTATACAAAAATTATCCACAGACAAGACTTAAAAACTTATACAGACGATGTACAGACCCGAACAACCTGGAGATTAGGACACTTTATTCGTCGATTAAGACGAAGGTGTTGACGCCCTGATCAAGAAAACTACAGATTATCTATTAGTTTGTACTGGGACAAGAAAATTCGGGCCGTTAGTTCCAACGACCCGAGTATGTTCCCTCAAATAAATAAGATATTTAGGTCCAAGAACCAGAACAACCTTCCGTGTATTAGGCTCCAGAGGACAGTAGAGAACAGAGGCGTCCTTCTGACAGCGCAAATTGATCCTGAGGAAGCCATCTTAGACGATGACTTCTTTATTATCGATGACCCGCAGGAGAAAGTGTAGACAGTGGGAGCTGTTTTTCAGCAAGTGTATAAGATGAATGCTTGCATTCAGCCGAATCACGACCTGGAAAACAGAGCCTTACTTCATCACTTCTACCTTTGGAACGATATTGTGCAGTGGCGATCTGAGAACCGCGGTTTCATGCGGTTCAATGACCAAACGCCATAATCGCCGAGCAAACGGAAGCAAGTCCTCTGTTAGTTACGAAGGTAGAACTCCAGCTACTCTTCGATTCAATAAGGAATAAGAAGTCAGCAGGTGTCGATGGTATATCCAACATTGTACTAATACACTTACCGATTGAGGCAAAAGACATCTACACCACTCTGTTCAACAACACGCTGAATAATGCATATCGTCCAGAGCGTTGAAAGATAGCTGTGGTACATCCTCTCCCGAAAAAGGGAAAGGACAACTCCAATCCGTCAAATCTTCGGTCTATAAGTCTTCTACCAAGCATAGCGCTCTGAGTGAATGGGCTCCGGGTCCGGACAACAAAATAATTGCGGATAACCAGTTCGGGTTCAAGGCGGGACATGACACAATTCATGCCGCGTCAAAGCTCGTTTCTGGTATCCAATGGAACAAGTCCAAGAAACAATGCACGGGTGGTGCTGTTCTGGTGAATTTATAGAAGGCCTTAGACACCGTATGGTTAGGTTTGTACCTAAAACTCACCAGGCTAGGCATCAGTAAACCAACAGAAGAAAGTTTGTTGTCAAAAGTGGCAATGTAACTTCTACCACCACTTTTGAAATTAATAACGGACTTCAACAGGGAGCGGTCAATTCGCCGATCCTCTTCAGCATTCACACCAGCGATCTTAACTAACGCAATTGCGTATGCCGACGACCTGATTGAGTACAGAACGGCTCGAAATGTTGAAGGTATTAGCATTCTCTTGCAGCGTGATTCCAGAAGATTCAGCGATACTGCGATGACTGGAAACTGAAAATAAATGTCCAAAAGTCAGAGACAATTTTATTCCGGACTCCGCTGGCTAAGGCTTCGCGAGATACGTGTAAGAATTGGCGCAAGATGGTCATTATTGATCCTCACGGACAGGTATTGACGAGCAAAACTGTAGCGAAGTACCTCGGTATCAGATTGGACCAGTATCTGTATTTCGACAGACATAACGATGCTGCTCTGACTAAGGCCAGAGGAGCCTTCGCTCTGACGAAACGGCTATTTTACAGCAGTCGGCAGAGTGAAGGTAATTTGCTACATGGCCCTCATACGGCCGATGATCGTTTATGGCTGTCCAGTGTGGTTCGACGTTGCACCATCTCAAATGGAGAAGATTCGGGTGTTCGAGAGGCAGTGTCTTCGGCGCTGTCTCGGCTTATATCGGACACCGGAATATTCTTATGTACATTACTATTCTAATGAGGTTCTATATAACGAGGCTCGGGTCACACAATTTCGTGATAGAACTTGTTCGGGGTCACATTGCGAGAGCTATGACTTCGACGAATAATTTGATCTTTGGGGCGTTCTATCTGAACGACAAATATTTTGACAGCGCACGTTTGAGCGGCTTCATTCCACCAGAGGCATTCCTCTATTTAGATAGATGCGGTCTGATACAGGACAGATTGGCAGTGCTGCTAATCTACCACGTCAGGCGAAGAACCGTCGATCGGCGGCTCCTTTACAGTCGAGACGTATTCGCACAAGACGGAACAGAGCTCCTCGGTTCAGTAGGGCTGTGTCCGAATGGGACCGAATCGATAGGGTGAAGCAGGAGAACCAGTCAGCACTTGATAATGAGTAGTCGGGGTGGGGTTTTGAGCCTTGGCCGCCTTACATACTTGTTTTAGTTTAAGGGTTTTGGGTTTAGGTTTAAGTAGAGAAGGCATGGTGGCACATACATTGACTAGGCAAACAAATATAAAATACAAAAATAAGAAATGAAAACAAAAGAAAAAAACGAAATAAAAAAAAAATGTAAAAAAAATACAAAAAAATTAAATTAAATTTTTAAAAAAATAAATTAAAATGATAGAGATTTCTTGCTGTGGTTGTTCTAGTTCGTAAGTAGTTGTTAGGAAGAATAGGTAGTTTTAGTTAATTTTAAGTTTCATTTTAAAGGACCTAATTTTAAGTAGCATGTAGGAAAAATAAAAAATGTTAGTTTTTTTTAAGTTTTCTAACAAGAAAGAATAAAACAAATTTAATTAAATAGTTCATAGGCCCAAAGCCAATTTTAAGACGATCATGAATTCCTTAGAGCGCCCGGTTGGGGCCAGTAAGTTAAATATAAGATTTAAGATAATAAGCTAGTTTGAATTCCTTTGTCTAGTAATAAGTAGTTTTAAGTTGAAATGAATAAAAAATGAATTTTGGAAAAAAAAACGATCCACAGTTATTTATTTATTTTTATAAATAATAATTTTTATAATAATAAATGTTTAGATGTTTTGGAATGTTACCAAGATGTTGATGCTGTTTACACGGACTTCTTGAAGGCTTTTGATCAACTATATCTCATGAGATTATCAAGATTAAATTAAACTCTTTCGGATTCCCACCTTTTTTAATTTCATGTATTGTCTCTTACCTTGAGAATAGATCTTATCAAGTAAAATTCAGAAATACTTACTCTAAATCATAATAGGCCAATTCAGGTGTTCCGCAGGGGAGCCATCTGGGGCCCCTTCTCTTTATATTGATTTCAATGATGCACCGTTATGTGTAAATAACAGTGAGATTCTCATCTTTGCTGATGATATGAAGATATATAAAAATATAACTTTTGCAAATGATCACATCTTACTTCAAAATGATATTAATTTACATTATGTTGTGAAAACAACAGTTTAAATCTTAACCCGATAAAGTGTCCAACAATGACCTTTTCTAAAAAACGTTCACCTTCATCTTATGACTATGTCATTTCAAACCAGACTTTAGCTCGCGTTTTTACTGTTAAGGACCTAGAAGTTCTTTTTACACATAATGTAGATTTTTCGGAGCATATTAACGGCATAGTCAATAAAGCTAATTCTATGTTAGGTTTTATTAAGCGATGGGCAAAGGAATTCCGGGATCCTAATGTCTCCTTTGTTTTGTACAACAGGTTGGTTCTTTTCCATCTAGAGTATGCATCGCAGGTGTGGTCTCCTTTATATGATGTTCATATTGCAAGACTGGAATCTGTGCAACGGAATTTTACCCGTTTTTTGTCATAAGGGTTTCAGTGGATTGATATCCTAAAACCCTTCCATACGAAAATCGTTTATCAATCCTTAATATGCAAACACTACAACAGAGAAGAAATAATAATGATATTGTATTTTTTCCATCAAATTATAACTGGAGTCACTGATGCTCCTGACCTTCTCTGTAAAATTTTGTTTTGCTCTCGAGGGGGTTATAATCTCCGTAGTCAGGATCTGATCAAGATCGATATTCACCGTACTAATTATGGAATGCATGACCCTTTGACACGTATGGGTAAGCTCATAAACTGGAACTCAAAACTTTTTGATTTTAATTTAAGTAAAATTCAACTTAAAATAATTTTGAAACCAGTGTTCCACTTTCTAAACGTTTTATGTTGATTTTGTAATGTTTTTTTTTTCTTTATTTTATGTTAATTATTTTTGTGTTGTGTTATTTGTTTTAGTTTCGTTATGTGCTTACTAACAACTAGAACCACACTGAGTGATGAGCCGGTGGTATAACACAGTCCCTGTCCCCTGTGTTGGCAAACCATTGGTCGTAATATGGTGCTTCCTATAAGCCTTTACGACCAATTCTGATAGTGTGAAAAAAAGTAACGATTTTCTTAATTGCATTAAAACAACGCGTTTAGTTTTGGATCTGATGCAGAATTGATTTTCCTTTACGATTTGATACCGTCCAACTTCAGAAATGTCATCCTTTACTGGCCCTTTAAACGTCTGGTTATTATTTTTTTTGTTTTTTTTTTTTTAGCAAAACGCACTTCATAACATTTGCAACATACTTATGTAGGACGTTTTTAAAAGAACGTATGTAAACTATTGCCCAGTCATCAATACTTAATAACGAAGAAGAAGGTTCATTTTGGTTTTCAGACGTACAGCTAGATGAAAAAAACGAATCTTCTGATTGATTCTGGAAATGGTGGCAGCTCTTCTTCACTTTCTGATGATGATGAAACAAACGCTTTCATTTGTCTTAATAATTTTACTTTGAAACTTTTTTTTTTTTTTTTTTTTCCTGTGTTATTAAAATTTCCCTTTTAATATTATCTTTTTCGGGTGTGAAGTTAATAGTTTTGTTGATCCCCTTTTACGCCCATTTGCAGTTAGTTTCCGTGGAGCTGCTTTTGGAAATGGTCGAATTTATTTTATTAAGACACGCTTAAGATGTTGAAGGCTGAGGTGCTGGTGATGGCTGTGGTGATGGCTGTGGTGATGCCCCAACTGAATTATCTATGTCGTTTTGAAATATTAATTGCTGGATAGGTGAAGGCAAAACTATTCTGTTTCCTGAGGATTTGGATCGCAAGTAACTTGAGCTGGCGAGAAGTTTTGAACCTGTGGAGTAACAGTTTCATATTCTAAGGTTTGTCATTGTCTGCCTTGGCCTTCACCCGTAACTTCTGGTTCAGGTCGATCAGAAACATACGACGAAAGGTAATCATCGTCCGTAAAAATTTGCAATTAAAAGGGAAAATTCCTGTAACTCGAAAGCCACTTTGTATATATTTTGCGGAGTTAAAGCTTATGTGGTTGTCATGATTGTCCATTATTATCGAACACTGCGATGCCATGGAGCACTTGCTGAATTTCTTGAAGTGTTTCAAAAAATTTACAAAATTAACAGCAGTCATCGAACCTGAAAAGAAAGTGCTGCCCTCTGTGCCTGTGAGTGTACCTTTAATCACGCGGTCCTGCCAATTTTTGCGTGGGAAAATCATAAAGAAGGAAATATAATTCCCCATTGCATTTATAGCAAAGCATGCAGTTACTAGTTCACCGCGCTTACCAGAAGTCACTTCTTCTCATAAACCCATAAAACCAATCGTGAGTTGCAGTTTCATTATGCCACTTAATGTATTTCTGCAGGGGCTTATTATTTTGCACAGAAAATTCGTAAGCTAATTTTCGAATAGAAAGCCATGGTTTAGTTTCCTTGCTTTTTCCAGATAAGCTACGAGAAATGTTTCTTCAACTTGGGAGAAGACTCGAGAATGTGCATAATCAGGTTTATAACAGGGTTGCCAGGTCCATAACTACTTCAATAGCCCAATTTGAAAAGTTCATTTAATTAAGAACAGTTAACAAAATTATCACATTAAACATAAATATTTAATTTAATATTTCACTGTTGAAAATCAGTCTATAGGGCAATATCCTCATCAGAATCATCGTCACTGTCATAGTGTCATCCTCATGATCATTGTCATTACATTGGTAATTCGTTGGATATTTGGAGGGAAAATAGGGGGAGCTTATTCCACTGTTCTTCCAAAATTTGAATATTTCTCCAAGAACAGATCCTTAAAATTTGGACGATTTTCCGATTTTCATTAAGGCATACAGTCGGACTTAAATAGCGAATGTCGGACTACTTTAAGAGTATGTTTAGAGAGAGAAAAGTGATTAATTTATACATATGATTTATTTGAATGAAAAAATATCGCCCAAGATTAGATTTGGGCTATTTATAGCCCAATTAGGATTGGGCTGTCATACCAAAATTGTTGTCGGCAATTTTGGAAAAAGATAGCCCAATTTCCGATAAATAGCCCAATCTGGCAAGCCTGGTTTATAACTTATTTCACTCTCATTAGATTGCTGGCGTTTGAGGTAGTGTCTTTTCAAAGTCATTACTGGTATTCCAAATAGTTTTGCGGTTCCTTTTATTGAATTGCCTTTTATAATATTTTTCACAGCGTCCCTTAGTTTGTTAGGGTCTATCGGGTTTCGTTTTTTCGCACCCTCCTTAGGCTTGTAAACTCTTCCCATAGACAGTTGGAAAAAATAAGATGAAATAAAATTTCTTGTACCCTGGGAGACTTGATCCCCGGAACAAGTGTCCCCTACTTCATTGGGATCAAATCAACCATTCAGTCACTTCTTTTAACCTTTCTATACACGCGCGTTTTAACAGTACACATATACTCGCGCACGGTCTCTCAGACCGAGATCTTATCCCGTCTCCATATTCATGAATACGTATTTTCCAAGTGGTTTTGCGGTTTATTTTAAAGAACGTAATATATTTAAATGAAAGAAATAGAAAAACATAGCAACTTTAAACTTTATGCGGCTGCAATAACATTTTATGCAAGCCTCTTAAGAAATTCAATTTTTTTTGGACCTTGACTTATAAAATAAATATAAATATTTTTTCAACAAAAAACAAAAAAAACGTTTTAATTCATTGACAACAAATAACAACCATTATAAAAAAGTATAAAAAGAGATTTAGTCCTCATAATTTTGCAAGGCGTAGCAATCTGAACAAACCATAAGTACATGCTCAAAAAAACAATTCAAAACGGTTCGTAGAAATATTATACATACATGTAAAATATATATTTACACATATATTAAGAATATACAAACACATAAGTGTATGCAAAATATAAACAGACCTAAAGTTATACAAAATTTACCACCCACTATTTATTCTAAAATATGAAACTTACTTAACCAAAAACTGTAACGCCTGTATTCGCGTCGGTCTGACAGACGGAAAATTAACAAAAAATACAATACATCTACCTGGCAGGTGGTTTTGCGCCCATCTAATCGAAAGAGAATACTTATTTAGAAAGCTACTCAGAATTTCAAAGAGACAGCGATTTTATGTTTCAAGTAAACTAAGAATTAATGATTTGTCGGTCTGAGAGACCAATGCGCGAGTATAAGAAGTTTAATTGCTTCTAATTTGTGAAAAACATGCACTTGAACTATTTAATTTAAATAAATCGGCCATGACTTACCAAAATGTATAGGTTAATTTATGACTTTATCTAACAAAACACAAATTCAATATGCGTAACGCTGAACTTTTTGACAAAGATTTCATAGTTTATCGAAAAGATCGTCATGAAAATGAATTGAATTCAGTTGGTGGTGGGGTCCTTATTGCTGTTCGTAATAGCTTGTACTCGTCCCAAATTTTTATCCCTTTTGTTGTGAACTTAGAATTTATATGCATTAAATCAAATGTACAAACAAAAGAAGTTTTTATTATAAACGTTTATATTCCACGTAACTAGCACTTCTAGTTCTGTCTTCACTGAACTATCTTCAGTTTTTGACAATATCATTAGCTGTTGAGGCATTGAGAGTGAGACAATCTTGTTGGGTGATTTTAATCTTCTTAACATTAACTGGGTTCCTTCTGAGGATGATTCCCATTTAGAAGCATTTCCAAGTTCTTCTCAAATGGAGCTCCAAATGTTAGATAATAAGCGTGTTTTTTTTGGCACAGCTATCCGCATCTGCAGTTGGAGCTTAAATGTATTACAAATACAACACGCAGTTGCGGATAAAACTTAAACTTAAATCTGGCTGCGGATAAAATATTGAAATTTTTTCGAGTATCGATACTCGATCGGAGTAAAATTGAATTTCTTAGGTTGGTAACTCGGATAATCGGATAACTCTAAGGTTGTGTTCACAGAGTGCAAAACACTTTAAGTGCGTTCTTATATTAAATTTTATTTTGAATTTTAATTGGAACGCACAAATCAAGGAACGAGTCACACATACTTGCCTTATGGTGTTTAATATTTTTCTTCTGTAATGTCGTTTTCTATTTGCGAGATTTAAGGTATAACTACAACGGTTACCTTTTGCAAAAAGTGCGAAATTTACAAAATTAAAGTTTTTGTTTCTTTGTAGCGCCATTTGAATTTGGAAAAAAAAACTACAAAAATTGTTTTTGACATAAAAAAAGCTTTCTGCATCATTTCTTTTATTTTTAGCGTGGAAAAACTATCACAAAATGAGTTTGAAAATTTTCAATTTTTGACATTTTGCAAAAACTGCTCGTTGAAGTCATACCTTTAGAGTCGAGTCAAATTTGTGAATCTGACAGCTAAAAAGAGGTGGTGGAAGTGAGGAAAAAGTGGAAAAATCTCTGATTTCATGATCTATTTGAGACTTGATATTAAAAAAAAATGGATTCGAGATTCAAAAATCTGAATCTTGTTTTGCATCAACATTCACACATACATACAAGCACACACACTTTCAAACACACTTCTCTGTTTGACATTTAAAAAAATAAATAGAGTGGCGCGACAGCTCTTGAAGAGCCAAGGCCTAAGTGGCTTACTCTCATCAACAATTCTCTGGGTGCGTGTGAAGAATTGAGGGGACCTACAATTTTACGCCGATTCCGAACGGCCAAGTTGAGAAGCACTTTTTCATGACAGATGATACTCTTGGAAGTTTTGTCAATTCTTCGCAAGAGGCAGTGTCCGTGAAAGATGAAATAAAAACTTTGGGCCCGAGTAGGATTCGAACCCACGACGTTCTGCTTAGCAGCCAACGCACCTAACCACTAAGCTACGGACACTACACTGTTTGACATTTGTTATTGTTTTATTTATTTGTTTATTGAACGACGATTGAAGAAATCTATACGAACATACCCCAACATGTCGACAACTTATCCGAAAGTAAAACCAAAATAACAAATCAAACTGTGAACAAATGCAGATGGATGCCATGCACAAATGGAAAATAAGGAAAGAAGGTGAATCTTCCATTTTAAGCAATTTACTTTGGTTTATAAATTAATTATACCTACGTTAAAACAACTCAAAAATAATCTTTAATAAATTTCGGTTTTTCTTTGTTTTTGTTTTATTGTCCAGCAGCTAGAGAAGTCTACCAACTTAAAAATAAAATAAAACTGCTGCGGATGGGCAACTGCGGATACGTATTTTTGGTAAATAGAATTTGGCTGCAGATAGCGATGCCAAAAAAACACGCCTAATGTTCTATTCAAAATTCATTGAATCGGTCACTTGACTTGGTTTTCTCATCTAATGCGGCCTGTACAGTGGTGGTTGAATCGGCTTCGGCAATATATTGATAGTTATCACTTATCACCCTCCTTTAGATATTATTCGTCACTTGAGTGGTCACTTACTAGAAAATAGTAATTCCCATGACTGCTCATACAAATACGACTTTCGTAGGGCCAATTTTGAACAGCTTTCGGACAGTCTATTAAGTTATGGTATTGAAAACTTACCATTTTCCAATAACATTGAAGAAACTGTCCTTAGTTTCTATTCTGTACTCATGAGATGTTTAAACGAAACTGTACCTAAGAAAAAAAACAGTAAACCCAACACCTCTTGTCATCCTTGGTACACAAAAGAGTTAAAAAGTCCCGTAATAAGAGAAATAGGGCGTGGAAAAATTATATTAGATCTTAGAGAACCAAGTGGTTTATATATCTCTTTTCGATGAGTTTAAAAGATTGTCATATGATCTTTATAATGATTATATTGTTACTATGGGTGATTCCTTCAAACAAGACCCTAAGCTTTTTTGGAATTTCGTAAAAGCTTAGAGAAAATGTGATGTTTACCCAGTCAATCTCACTTACAATAATGTAATTCTGAGCTCTATTTCTGAGATCTGCACTTGCCAATAATTTCAGACAATCTTTCATAGATACTCCCGTTGATGTAGATATTGATTTTTTTCAACTATTTGGAAAATATCAAACAAGTCACGTTTAATAATGTCCCGATCGAGATAAATTAAGTCCTAAGATTTTTGTTCCTTCTGAAAGAAGACTATTTTTCTGGTCCTGACGGTATTCCTCCCATATTATTGAAAACATGCAATACAGTTTTAGTAATAATCTCCAACTATCTTTGCGACTTGGAAAATTATCTTGTGACTGGAAGATTGCTCACATCACGCGTGTTTTTAAAAAGGGGAATAAGTCGCATATTGTTAACTATAGGTCTATTTCAAAGCTTTCTTGTATCCTATAACTGTTTGAACATAAAGTGTGTCACAGTTTACCCTTTTACTGTAAAAACATCATATGCAGTGAGCAACATGGCTTTATGCAAAGGAGATCAACTGTCACAAACTTGCTTGCCTTTACGCATAATTGCCTGAACAGTTTAGAACGTGGACTGGAAACTGATTGTGTATACACTGATTTTTCAAAAGCTTTTCATCAACTGTCTCACTCAGTTAGCAAGTTGAAACTACAGTTATAAGGCTTTCTCCCTAGGCTGGTTTTATGGATTTCTTCTTACCTTGAGGATAAAACTTATCAAATTAAATTTAGAGACATGTTTTCGAAGACTTTTACTCTTAAATCTGGTGTTCCACATGGTAGTCATTTTGGACCTCTTCTCTTTATGATGCACCGTTATGTGTTCGTGACAGTCGAATTCTTATTTTTGCAGATGATATGAAGATCCTTAAACCGACTCTAAATTTTACGGAGCACATTAACAACATTGTTAATAAAGCTAGTTCTATGTTGGGTTTTGTTAAGCGGTGGTCAAAAGAATTTCTAGATCCTAATGTCATCCTTTCTCCTTATAATTACCTTGTTCGTCCGCATTTTGAATATGCTTCACAGATTTGGAGTCCTTATTATGACGTTCATATTGACAGGTTAGAATCGGTGCAACGTTATTTTACTCGTTTCGTTTAAAAGGTATTCAAGGGCATGATCCTTAAAATATTCCTTCTTATGTGGATAGAGTATCAATTCTTCAAATGCAAATGTTGTCTCAAAGAAGGACCAACAATGATATAGTTTTCCTTCATCAACTCATAACAGGCGTAACAAATACACCTGACCTTCTTAGTGCTACACTTTTTTACTATAGGGGAGGAGGTTATCACCTTCGCAGCATCGATCTTTTTAAAGTCCCAAGCCATAGGACCAATTACGGAATGCATGAGCCCTTGACAAGGATGAGTAGGTTTTTGAATTATAATACGGATCTTATTGACTTTCATATTAATAAGAATAAATTAAAAACTATGTTTATAACCATTGTAGCACGCTCTTAATTGTTTTAACTGTTGTCTATTCATGTATTGTTTTTAATTTGTTTGTATTTGTATAATTTTGTCATTTCTTGTGTAAATGTTCGTTTGTTTTAGATTGCCTACTAACAACTAACACTGCACTAAGTGATGAGCCGGTCTGTAAATACAGTTTTCTGGGACCAATGGTCGTTAGATGTGGGTTGCTTTAAGCTCTCTTCGACTTTATCTGATAGTGTGATAAAAAAAGTCTCCCAGAGGATCATGTGTCCCAAGGTTACCCTACTGAGATTATATGAAGGTAACAGGGTACCTTTTCACATGGATCACAGGCGCGGATCCAGAAATTTTTTCTGGAGGGGGTCACAGGATAGAAAAAAATTACAAATAAGAAAAATACCAAGAATAGCCAAATAAACAAAGCAAACCAAATTTCTTTAATTAATAAAAAAAATTCATTACATTAATATATAAATTTATTGTGTATATGTATACAATTATAAACTGTTTAGGGATATAAAAAATGTAGGTAGGTACTCTCAAAACTAACAGCCCGATTCTGAGGACCCTCACTGACACCTCACAAGTCACAAGTTGAGGTGAAATGATTTTTGTGACTTTTTTCGTATTCTGGTGCAGAGTCACAACTTGGAACAGTCACAAAAATTTTCAAATTTGTGCCCTGGCTCGGACCAGGTAACAAGAAACATATTGTTGTTTTCGATTTGAGGTTTCATGTTTGAGAATTTTTTTACAATATGACTGGTCATTTACTGCTAAGAAAGATATCTTTTACCTTGCATTTTTTAATTTCAAAGAGTTTTTTCACTTTTTCAGAAAGCAGAAACTCGAAAACAAATAATGAATTATTTTGATTTCAACTAGACAGGTGAAATCAGAGACAAAAGAAGATCGGATACTGACTTACGTTTTACCCTCCGGATACCACAAATTTTATTTAACCATAACCTCGTGTATATAAATAAATGAGAAAAAAAGCAACAAAAATCAGGTGGTATGTCGAAGTTTACTGAGATAGTATTGGTAAAAACACGCAAACTCTTGCAGTAAACTAGTAGACATTGTCATTTTGACAGCTTGATTTCCAATCTCCCTTTTGACTCATCTGTGGTTGAAACAACAATAATCTTACTCACCATGCTGAGTTGAATATTGTTGTCAGTTATCTTGTGAGTGTTATTTCAGAATTCCTATTTGTATCTAATCGAGTCACAACTATCCTCACAAGAAATCAGTCAAAAGCACTTGTGACTTGTGACTCGTCACAACTGCAGAATCGGGCTGTAAGAAACATCTTAGCCAATAAATGTTTTTATTATGAATTTTCTTCTGAAACGTTACCTCGTGTGTTTTTAAATGACTTGGCGCCTTTTATGGTAGCGTGGCTAACTTCACAGTTTGCAATCAAAACATTGAAAGAACAGCAGTCCATTGTTGATTTCAGTGTCGTTGGAATCAAAATAGTTTTTATTGAATTTTGCAATAAAAAAAAAGAAATTAACAAAATTAAAACCAGAAAATAAACAGCGAAAGTAAGAAGATAAAACAAGGATTCATTTGACGGATACTTCAATTCGATCGGAGCAAATCAAATAAATTTTAATTAAGGTGATGTTTTTTATAGACACCCCTATCAAAGAGTTCCTCGTAGCAAATAATACGAAAAAATTATAATCATAAGTCCCGAACGAAATCAAAAGAGGCATTGCCAAATACAAATCAATTATTCTGACTTTCCTGTATTTATTCGGCGCAGTCATCGTAAAACATCATCAATTTTTTGATTTGCAGATCTGCAACATGTAAAAAAAAATTAACTCCAAAAAAACGATTGAATTGGGTGGCATTTGTTGGAATTTCCAGCCCAGCCATTTTAAATACAGCTTATTCTATGAAGGTCCAAAGAATTGTGCTTTAACTTTTCCCTTTCTAAAAAAATCTTTGTATCTTCTCATAAAAAGTATATTAATGGGGACTGAACTATTTACACAGTTGTTTATAAAGGAAAATTAAGATGAATATGTGGCTTAATTAGTTTTATTTTTGAATGTCTCAAAAAGATTATCACTTTTACTTGTTTTTTTTCAACATTTTCCATTAACATTCGTCGTGCGGATTGGTTCTACAGGTAAAAATTCTGGTTCTAGTATTTTTTTTCAGAGGGCAGAAAAGTATGTTAATTGTGGTCATTTGGTTATTTCCCGGTTCTTAAGTGAGCAAAAACTTGGTTTTGTTCTTTTTTTTTCTCTATTCGGCTTGCAAAATATCGATTTAGCTCTATTTTTTTAAATGCGTCCTGTTGGGGGGGGGGTCATGACCCCCGTGCCCCCCCCCCCCCCCCCCTTGGATCCGCGCTTGATGGATCAAGGTGTTTATAGTTTTTCGGAGCGTACTATTTTTTTCGAATTTTTGATTCAAATTATAGAAATTATTTCTAAGGTGGGCGGTAGAAGTAGTATATGTCAAAAATTGCAATTTTTCAGGAGAGCGAAAAAACGTTTAATTTTTAATATTTTCTTGGAATCAAACTGTAAGTTTCTACTTTTATGCCGAACTAAAAATAGAAAACAGATTTTGTAATAATTTTGTTGTAAAAAATGTAAAAGAGCCACTTTTACTAGAATTAACGAATTATTTGATCATTTGAGTACAAGTCAATGAAATAGTAGCTCTCATTTCAAAAAACAAATTCCGCATATATGATCATAATAGTATAACTTGACTTGACTTATACTACTTTGAACACTCTCAGTTATTTCTTTTACAATTATATTATTTTGACCACCGCCTTAAAAGTGATTTATGTGTGCAATAAACTTATACTGCTTTTACCAAAAATATCCCATCAATTTTAAAGTCGAATGGTGTACTTAACTCATTTTGACCAAAATTTGACTTGTACTACTTCTACCGCCCACCTTAGATTTGTAAAACTTAATGTTGGGAACTCTCAAAAACTATCACGTTCCTATCTACGATTTAAGTTTATTTAAATGAACATTAAAAATTGAAAAGGTACCCGAGACCTCTTGGCACACACAGGCCCGTAGCCAGGGGTGGGCATTGAGGGACAATGCCCTACCTTAAATCTGAAATGCGCTACCTTAAAAAAATCAACCTTCAAAAATGCCCCACCTTTAAAAATGCCCTTCTTATGAAAATGCTGATCTTAAAAAATGTTTCAGCTTTAAATATTTCCTGTCTTAAAAATGCCCTACCTTCAAAAATGTCCTACGCATGATAACGTCCGACTTCTAAAAATTCACTACCTTCAAAAATGCCTTGCGTATGATAACGTCTGACTCCTAAAAATGCCCTACCCTCAAAAATGTCCTACGTATAATAACGTCCGACTTTTAAAAATTTCCCACTTTAAAAAATGCTCCAGCTTTGAAAACTCCCTGTATTAAAAATGCCCTACCTTCAAAATATCCTACCTATGAAAATGTCCGACTTTCGAAAATTCTAAGTTTTAAAAATTCACTACCTTCAAAAATGTCCTTCGTATGAAAACGTTCGACTTTTTAAAATGCCCTAATTTAACGATGCTTCAACTTTTTTCACTCCCTGCATTAAAAATGCCCTACCTTCAAAAATATCCTACTTTGCCACAGAAAAACAAGAGATATAACAAAACGTTTTCAATAATTTTTTTTATTCTACCTTGGGTCTCTCTGTACAAAAATAAGCACAAGCTGAAAAAATGTTGAGCGCGCATCGTCTTGAG